>PVIY010021475.1:0-42376 GCA_004026745.1 Myrmecophaga tridactyla | reverse complement strand
ATGGTTGCCTCATCCTGGAAGGAATATAAGGTTTTCTTTTGATCGTTACATGGAGAACCCAAGGAGAGAGCTACAAGCATTGTTTTCCAATGTTTATTCACTAGAAAGTATTTATAAACTATGTGTAATGTGAGAATCATTGTAATCCTTCAAATTTCCAGTGGACATTGGAAATTCAACTGGACGTTAGACATTGAAAATTATTAAAGGATAGAGTGTCTGTGATTTTCAGTAATTTTGCCTGGAGCTGGAGGGGAGTAGGACACAAATACATCAGCACCTACACTATTAACTGCTGACAGGGTGACTACAGGCCTCTCTCTGATTCAGTCATTTGGTTGATGAAGCATTTCTCTAGGGACAGTGTTGAGGAGGGGTAACATCTTTGATGGCAGAAGATAATTATTTTTATATCCCACATGCTCAGATTGAATACCTGTTTATTTCCCCAGTGAATTTGTCCAGTAATCAGATCAAAACACATATCCAGGTGCGTCAGCTAGGGTTGTCTACAGAAACAGAATCAGCAGGAGATGGCTGTGAATCTTAGATTTATAAAGTGTCTCACCTAGCCATGGGAATGTAGAGTCCAAACTCTGTAGGGCAAGCTGCAAGCTGGCAGCTCCAATGAAGTCTTCAATGAACTCACAGAAGAGGCTGGCTGGTGAAGCAGGAAGAGTGATTGTATCTTCTGAATCCTCCTTAAAAGCCTTCTGGTGATTAGATTAAGCATCACTCATTTCTGAAGACACTCCCATTAGTTGATTGCAAATGTAATCAGCTGTGGATGCAGCCAACATGGTCATGATTGAAGTCCATGAAATGTCCTCACCACAACAGCCAGGCCAGCACTTGCCTGACCAGACAACCAGGCACCACCACCTGGTCAAGTTGAGATGAACATGGCCATGACAGCAGGCTTGAGATAAAAGCTGGGCAGTGTAGTAATTTGGAGAGGAAGAGGGGTACTAACTACAGGGAGAATGCACTTAAACTTACATATTTATAGAAAAGCAGGTCCAGGAATGGGCTGTATATAGGGAGAATATCTATATATGACAGAGGACATAACTCAGAGAATCACTAAAATGTTAGAGGTCCACTGTAAAGAACCCCCAGAATGAGCCTGAAAAAGAGATTTTAAAGAAGTTGGAGGAAAACAGGTATCCAAGGAGCTCCAGGAGGATTGAGATGTAAGAAAGCAGTCAAGGACGATATGTTCAATTCCTAGCCCCTCATAACTCTGAATATAACCTTATTTGGATATAGGGGGTTTTTGCATAAATTATCAAGTTAACATGAGACAATACTGGATTAGGTTAGGCCCTAAATCCAGAGACTGGTGTGTTTGTAAGAGAACAGAGAGGTGGATTTGGATACAGAGATGAGAGGAGACTAAGGTCAGCAGCCATGTGACAATGTAGGCAGAGATAGGACTGACTCAACTATAAAGTAAGAAGTGACAAGAGTTGCTGGGACCCCTTGGAAGCTTGGAAGACACAATGAAGCATTTTTCCTTAGAACTTGCAGAGCATGGCACTGCTGGGAACTTGATTTCAGACTTGTAGCCTCCAATACTGTCACAAGAATAAATTTGCAATGTTTTACCCACTCTGATTGTGGTACTTTGTAATAACAGCCCTGGGAAACTAATTAATTATTCATGGCTACAGACAGAATTACTGGAAAGAACATGTGAAAGAAGCTCCAGACCTTACACAGGGCTGGGATTATTTCACTTTCTCAACAGCTGAAGCACAGAACCTCTCACTATATGAGCATCAAATGAAGAGTAAGCTTTGGGGTAAGGCCAATTTAGCACTACATGAAATATATTCTTGTCCTGACTAACAAAGTTTAAAATGAAACCTCTAAGGATAGAACCAGCATCAATGTTTACAAATAATTTAGTTGTATCTCAGAAAATGCCTAAAATTATTTAAAGGAATAAATTTACAACTTTCAGCAACTACTAATGGAAAATTGACACCACCTGATAGCTAATAAAAATCACTAGATATACAAAGAAGCATGAAAATATGCCATAAATTAAAGATTAAAAAATCAGTCAACAGGAGGCCCAGAAATTACTTCTGTGACAGGATTTGTAGATCAGAACATGGCCACAGCTAATATAAATATAACCCTTATGTGCAAGAAAGGAGAGGAAAGTGTGGCATATTACAGACAATATGAAATAATATGGTTTTAAAAAAATCAAAATTGAATTTGTAAAGCTGAAGTACATAGTGTCTTAACTGGAAAAATACACCAGTGGGAGGAGGATGGATCAGAAACCAAGACCTGGTACTGGGTGTGCTCAGATTCTCTTTTCATTAAGGATAATCTCTCCCATTAGCCTCCCAATTATGCAGATTTGGGGCATTTAGAGCTGATCTGCTTTGCCCATCCTGGAAACTGCACAACATCCACCAGCCATAGATAAGAGAAAACCCTGTAGTCAGAGACCCTCAGCCACTTCTGGTCCTCAGGGTTCTCTGACCCAGAGACTCCTTGCCATGCTGACTGAAGTGACACTTCTAGATGCATAATTCCCCCTTTGGGGTTCCCCTCTTCCCCAGGAGTTTCCTGAACCCTACTTTCCCTCTGGGTGGCTCCCTTGTACCACAGACTCTGAAAGCTCACCTGCTGTGAGATTTCCCCTCCCACCCAACCTTCCAAGCCAGCGCCAGTAGAAATGACTTCTGTGTTTTTGGCATCTACTGGTCATTCCTTTTGTTGATCAGCTCTGAAATCCTCAAGTCCAAGTTCTCAACTGCAAAAAGAGAAGAAAATCACCCAATCAAATCCAAGCCATGATTGAAACAGACACGTCCCAGATATTCAAAAACTTAAATATAGTCACAGAAGATATCAAAAGAGGCCCAAATTAACCTTTGATAATGAAAACTGCAGCACTTGAGATGAAAAAAAAAAAAAACCAGATACACTTGATGAATGAAACAGCAGATTTGACCTTTCAGAAGAGATTAGGAAGTAGAGGACACAGGCATTTAAAAATATGAAGCACAGAGAGAGAGAACATTAGAACTGAATGGAGCACCAGTGAGCTGTGGAAACTTCAAGCTAATAAATGGATTTGGAGTTTCCAAAGGACAGAAGAAAGGCAAGGCAAGAGAGAGTGTGAAAAACAAAATATTTGAAAAATAAATGACTGAAAAATATCTAAACTTGATGAAAAATATACACTCACACATGTAAGAAATTCATGTGTACTCCCAGCATAAGAAATCCACACAAAGTAGCATCATAACCAAATTACTAAATACCAGTGATAAAGAGAAATACTTAAAAGCAATCAGCAGAAAAAGAAATTTTATCTACAGAGGAACAAAGGTAAGAATTACTGTGGTTACCCATTGGAAAGATTGCAGATGAGAAGACAGGGGAGCAACATCTTAAACTATTGACAGAAAAATTAGCCTAATATTGTAAATCTGGTTAAAAATTTCAAAACATTAAGGCAAACTAAAGGGTTTTGCAGACATACAAGAAATGAAAGAACTCAGCATGAGCAAGCCCACACTGTAGGAAATGTTAAAGGAAGTGCCCCAGAAGAAAGAAAATGACAGCAGATTAAAATCTTGTTCTACAAAATGGAATGAAGACCCTGGAAATAGTGATGGTGTTGGTAAATATAGAAGTTGTTGTCATTATTTACACATCCTTTAAGATCATTGTTAAAATTCAAAGAATAACAGTGTATTGTGGGTTTCTGGTGAATGGAGGAGTAAAATGATAGCAATGGTACAAGCTCTGGGGGAGGGAAATGAAGGTATAATGCTGTGAAGTCCTTATACTACACATAAAATAGTGTAGCCAATTGACACTGAAGGTGCAGTGCACTCACATTAACAAGTGTACAATACAGCTTAAAGCATCCACTACAATTGGATCATGCACTCAAATGTACAACTTAATGCTATAAAAGCTCTAGAAGAAAACATAGGAGAAAATCTTTGTGACTTGGGCTCAGCTAGGGTCTCTTAGACATGACAACAAAAGTGCAAACCGTAACAGAAAAATTGATAAAATCCACTGCACAAAAATGGAAAAATTCTGCTCTGTGAGAAACATAGGTAAGAAAAAAAGGACAAACCACAGACTAGACGACATTCTTTGCAAAGCATCTACCTGTTAAAGGATTTGTAGTTTGAATAAATAAAGAACTTTAAAACTTCAAAAATATTTATATTCAATTTAAAAGTGGACAAAATATTTGAACGTGTTCTCCACCAAAGAAAGTAAAATGGTGGGAACTAAGCACATGAAAGATACTCAGCATTATTAGTCACTAAGAAAATATGAATTAAACCCATAATGATAAATCACAACACACCTACTGCGGTGGGAGAAACTAAAAGCAAGTGTTGACAGACTTGTGGAGGAAATGGAACTTTCTTACCTTACTGACCATAACAGAAAACAGAACAACCACTTTGGAAAACAGTTGGGACATTTCTTAGAAGTTCGCCATGCACCAGCCACATGATTCCACCATTCCACTACCACATCTCACTCGGGTGAAAAGGAACTATTCATCCATGCAAGACTTTTCCACAAGTGCTTGAATAGCTTTATTTGTAACAGCCAATAACTGCAAACTCCCCAAAGGTCCATCAAGGGGTGAATGGATGAACAAATTGTGGTAAATCCTACAATGAAATACTACAAAGAAAACAACAATGAAATAGCCCTTCATCCCACTAAAATTTCTAATATGAATGACTGACAACACAAGCTGTGGTGAGGAGGTGGACCGACTGGAACCCTCATGCATTGCTGGCAGAAATGGAAAATGACATGAACACTGTGGCCACCCAAGGCTCGGGACCCCTCCCTTAGGGGAAGAGGGAAAAACAGAGCTTTTAGCACATGGCAGCCTATGGGACCAGAGCACAGGCCAGAGGGAAACTGGCTCAGCCGAAGGGGAAAAGTGTTCAAGCCCCTTAAGTAGACCTTCAGAAACCTCTTTGAAGGGTGTCTGCCCTTCCCTATGATGTATCAAGGCTGAGTCTACCTTCTGCATGTCTCAGGAAACCTTGAAGTGCTCCTGATCCTAAGAGAAGAGTCACTGTGCTGGCAGCCTATGTGTGCCCTTTCTGCTGGCCTGGCCCCACAGAGCTCCCCTGACCAAGGCGCAGTGCTGACCTCCGGGCAGCAGTTCAAACTCACTTAATATCCACCAAGTGCTATGAAATTACCCATAGTTTTTGTTTTGTTTAGTTTTTTACATAGTCTCCCATTTGGCACACTTACTATACTTTTTGGTATTTTTTGCAGCACCTTATGTGTCTTGGCAGTTTTTGTAGTCTTACGGAAGGAAATTGCAGGAAAAACAACTGGAGACAGAAGCACATATGCCAGCCTAGGGCTCTGGTGGTGGTAGAATGGAATGGGCTGTCGGGTAACCTGTCAGTTACTGAATGCAGAGTGCACTAACTGGAATGGGACATCGGAAGGGGAGCTTTCAGTCTTGCATTCAGTTATCCTCATCGTGCCTTCACTGCACAAAAATAAATGGTTTCAGGCTGGATTTTTTTGAAATTATTAATCACACTTTGTCCTACTAAATACTAGGTCCTAGAACATCAGAAATCAGGGATCATGAGTTATAAAAGATTTCCTGAAGTATAGAGGAAACACAAAAGTGGGAGAAATTATCAGTGCTGCTGAAAGCAGAAGTGTGGGTGACAAGTCTCATTTAGGAGAGCGTTAGACTGCAGCTCAGAGACTCACCCCAGGATTTGAAATGTCCTCAATTTATGTCAAACGGGGTTTTCCCTCCTGCTTCAAGTCACTCAAGCACAAACACCCTCCTCCATTCACTTCTCAAGTCCATTTTCTAGAGAGGAAAGGCAAGGAGATCAATATTCTGTACCTTTGTTCTCCCTTACCTTCACCAGTAAACGCGTGTGCTCAGCCTTATAAACCTTGAAATGAAAACGTGCCCCACACTTTCCACCAGTGTCTGATGGAGGATCTTGGATGAAGAAGCAGCATAAGGCTCTGGGTGTCAGGGTGGAGACACTGGCCCTGTGCACAGAGCGTGAAAGCATCCCAGTGAGAGCAGAAACAGAGAGTGACAGAGGAGCCCCGTGAACATGAATTTTGCCCTCAGCTGTACGAGCTCTGGGTCTTCGGAGGCGGGGGGGCAGAATGGCGGCCTGATTAAAGCAGAGATAAATGAATGGAAGAACAAAAAAAATCAATAAAATCAAAAGTTGGTTCTTTGAGAAAATGAAAATTATTGATGGGTCACTATCAAGACTGACAAAGGAAAAAAGAGAAGGATGCAAATAAACAAAATTAGAAATGAGAAGGGGTGCATTACCACAGACCCCGAAGAAATAAAACAAATCATAAGAGGATACTATGAACAATTATCCACCAACAAACTAGAAAACTTAGATGAAATGGACAAATTCCTGGAGACACACAAACAAGCTACACTGACTCAGGAGGATATAGAAGGTCTCAATAAACCAATCACAAGTAAAGAGATTCAATCAGTCACCAAAACTCTTCCTACAAAGAAAAGCCCAGGGCCAGATGGCTTCACAGAGGAATTTTATCAAACATTGTAAAAAGAACTAACATCCAACCTGCTCAAACTTTTCCAAAAAATTGAGGAAGAAAGAACTCTACCTAACTCATTTTATGAAGCTAATATCTATTTTAATTCCTAAACCAGGAAAACATGCTGTAAGAAAGGAAAACTAAAGGCCAATCTACCTAATGAACATATATGCAAATATTCTCAATAAAATATTAGCAAATCGAATCCAATGACACATTAAAAGAATTATATACCATGATCAAGTGGGATTTATACCAGGGAATGCAGGAATGGTTTAACACAAGAAAATTAATTAATGTAATACAGCACATTAATAAATCTAGGGGAAAATCTCATTATCATCTCAATTGATGGTGAAACAGCATTCAACAAAACTCAGCATCCTTTTCTGATAAAAACACTACAAAAGAAAAGAATCAGAGATAACTTCCTCATGATAGTAAAGGAAATATATGACAACCTGATAGCCAGCATTGTACTCAATGGAGAGAGGCTGAAAGCCTTTCCCATAAGATCAGGTACAAGACAAGAATGTTCACTCCATTAATTCTCATTAATTTGCAAAAACTCTCATTATTTGCAGATAATATGACTATACTTGGAAGATCCTGAGAAATCTACAGGAAAGTTACTTGAGCTAATAAACAAATTCAGGAAGGTGGTGGGATATAAAATTAATGTGCACAAATCAGTAACATTTCTATACACAAGCAATGAGCTAGCTGACAAGTCAGTTAAGGAAAAATTCCATTCAAAATAGCAACTAAAAGAATCAAATACTTAGGAATGAACTTAACTAGGGATGAAAAAGACTTGTACATGGGAAACTACATAACTAAAAGGAAGCAAAGGAGATTGAAATAGGTGGAAAGACTTTCCCTGCTCAAGGATAAGACAGCTAAATATAGTTAAGATGTCAATTCTCCTCAAATTGATCTACAGATTCAACACCGTACCAATCAAAATTCCAACAACATACTTTGAAGATTTGGAAAAGCTAACTACCAAATTTGTCTGGAAGGGAAAGAGATCCCGAATAACTAAAAGCATCCTAAAAAAAATTAATGAAATGAGAGGTTAACACTATCTGACTTTATAACCTATTGTAAAGCCACAGGAGTCAAAACAGCATGGTACTGGCACAAAGGGAAAAGCATTGACCAGTGGAATCGAATTGAGAGTGGAGAAATAGACCACCAAATCTGGTCAATGGACTTTTGACAAGGCCCCCAAATCAACTCAACTGGGACAAAATAGTCTTTTCAATAACTGGGCATGGAAGAATTGATCTTCAATAGCCAAGACAATGAAAGAGAACCCCTATTCTATACACTACACAAAAATTAACTCAAAGTGGATTAAACACCTAAACATAAGAACTAACACCATAAAACTCTAGAAGAGAATGTAGGGAAACATTTCCAAGACCTAGAAAAAGCTTCCTAAACTTTACACCCAAAGCACAAGCAACAACAACAAAAAATAGTTAAATGGAAACTCCTCAAAGTCAAATGCTTCTGCACCTCAAAAGACTTTGTCAAAAGGTGAAAAGGGAGACAACTCAAGGGAGAAAATATTTGGAAATCATGTATTGTACAAAGCTTTGATTTCCTGTATACACAAATAAATCATACAACTCAACAAAAGAAGAACAAATTATCAATTATAAAATGTACTAAAGATATGAATAGGCATTTTTCTGAAGAGCAAATACAGATGGCTCAAAAGGCCATGGAGAGATGCTCATTTTCAGATGAAGACTACAATGAGATACCACCTCACATCTATAAGAATGGTTGCTATTAGACAATCAGGAAACTGTAATTGTTGGAGAGGATGTGGAGAAACTGGGACACTTATACACTGCAGGTGGGAATGTACATTGGTACAGCCACTCTGGAAAACTGTTCGGCGGTTCTGTAGGAAACTAAATATCGAGCTGCCCTATGACCCAGCAATAGCACTACTTGGTATATACCCAGAAGCACTGAAATAAACAACACAAACAGACATTTGCACACTGATGTTCATAGCAGCAGTATTCACAATCACCAAAAGAAGGAAACAAACCAAGTGCTCATCACCAGATGAGTGGATCAATAAAATGTGACATACATATATGATGAAATATTGTACAGCAATAAGACAAAATGACATCTTGAAGCACATGACAAGATGGATGAGCCTTGAGGACATAAGGCTGAGTGAAATTAGCCAGACACAAAAGGAAAGATACTGTATGATTCCACTTTTATGACCAGCATAAAGATACAATCAGAGACTTATAATACATAATATAGGGGACTAAGAGATACATAGAACCTAGGGATGGGTGACCCATTAGCTAATCAGGTTGAACTCCAATGTAAAGGAATAGATAGGAGTGAAGGTGATTCTCTAGTGGGTCTAGAAGTTATGTTACCATATTGAAGTTGAACAAGGGTTGTATAAACCTACAAGTCCCACTAACTCAGAGTTGAACTATGAATGAGTTCTTGAGAATTAATTCAAAGATATGACTCTTGTATAAAGAGTGTTTAAGTCTAGGGGACAGGGGGAGAACTGCTATTACATGCTATGAGCTATGTTCAGAAGGAAACCATCAGCACTACCACACCAAAAACAGAGGTAAATAATGGGGTGAGGAACAACAGTTAAGAGGAGGTTTAGATCTCCTATTTGGTGAGGGTGTGTTTACTGGTTTTCTGTCTCTTGGGAACAATAAAATTATCTAAAGTTGAGAATGTTGATAAACTGGACTTTGGACCCTCTACATGATAGCCAATGAATGCAGGTGGCTGAAGGATGCACTGATGGAGAAGTAGAATGGTGAATGATGGTGTATACTTATGAATGAAGGCTGTGCTGTTATAGATGGAATATTACCATGAGGGATGCAACAATGTGAATGAACACGTGGGATATTTGGTGAGACAATATAAGCCACAAAAAAAAAATGGTATGGTCACCTTTAGAAAATCCTTATAAGAAAACATGGGCTAGATTATAAACTTTTAGAGCAGAAACATTAAGTCCAGAGGGGTGATTATTATTTCTGCATTTTGAGAGGCTGTTTTATATATATATATATATAACCTAATATTAAGAGATAAGAATGAAGCCAAACAGGTTGGGGTTAAAGTAATTCAGAACATAGGGATAAGGAAGACAGCATCTATATTTTAGAACCACATGTACTCTTTGAGACCAATGGAAGAAATGTTTATTTGGTCTGGAACTGAAATTTTCTGTAGTGCATAATCTAATTCAACCTATATGTACAGCTCATTTCAACAACTGAAACACAGGGAGCACAGAATAAGAAAGAACACCTTTAATCCCGCATAGATTACTGTAATGCCTGGAAACATCCTAGAGTATATTAACCAGATAATCAAAAAGTATTGGCAAAGTCCCCTGAGGGAGGGGAGAAAGACTTTGGAACTAGTAAACCTTATCATAAGGGAACCCCCTCATACTGTGTCAAACTTTAGGGACACCCAAATCAATAAGCCATGCCCTTGATCATGAGACTTACTCTTGGGAAGTTTATGTAGGTAGTGGAGAAGCTTAGAACACCTATAGGCATGCCTAAGAGTTACTTCTGGAGGACCTCTGTTGTTGCTCAGATATGGCCTCAGTTTCTCTATGCCCAAATCTGCAAGTGAAATCATTGGCCTCCCCCCTATGTGGGACATGACATCCAGGAGTGAAAGTCTCCCTGGCAATGTGGGAGAGGACTCCCAAAGATGAATCCAGACCTGGCACCATGGGATCAACATTTGCATCCTGACCAAATAGGGGGAAAGAAGTGTAATTAATAAAGTATCAGTGGCATATAGAATTCAAATAGCGTTGAGAGGCTACTCTGGAGGTTGCACTTATGCAAGCTTTAGATAGACTTTGCTACCTATCATAACCTGCCAACCCCCAACAAGGACAATTCCAGCCAATCCTAAAGAACACCTAGGGCAATTTATAAGATTCTACAGGGTTCCAGGCACAAGAGTAACTTGCCAGAAACCTACAACCTTCAGATGGGTCTCTGGACCAGATAAGTCCTGAAACCTTCCCAGCCTCTCCAGAATATCAGATTGTTCCATCTTTTTACCCCATATTAGTGACAGACCCTTCCAATAGCAAAAATTTAGAATTCTCATAGCCCAAACAACCCCATTGAGAGGTATGGAAAGATCAAAGGTGATGGTGGAATTATACATAGAAGATACAACTTAAATGAATATGAATGCTGAATCATTAAATTGTATCTTTCAGTCTCCAGTGTTTTAGAGCAGCTAGAAGTAAAAACCTAAAATTGTGGAATTGTAACCCATGTCAAAGCCTGAAATATGCTTAACAACTAATTGTGGTGCTGTGCTTGGAAATTTATACCTTTTTTTATATATGTTATTGTTCACAGATAAGAAGGAAGATATAGTCAATTGTAATGATAAAAAAAAAGTATTTAAGCCTGCTAGCCTCCTATATTCTGGAGCAGCTAGAAGGAAAAATATGAGAGGATCATATGGTAGCCCATGACAAACTCTGGCATCTATCCTGTAACCACTTTTTGAATAGTGCTTTGAAAACTATTACTTTTTTAATTTCTTTGCTGTGTATATATGTTATACTATAGAATAAAAAAGTAAAAAACAAGAAAGAAGATGTAGAATTTAAAAAGATATAATTGACATGCCACAAACTACATGTATTTAAAATGTACAATCTGATGTGTCTTGATATACACATACACCTATCAATTGATCTCCACAATCTGGATAATAAGCATGCCTATGATAAATCAAAAAGAAAAACCAAAATAAAACTGCATTAAATATTCCTGTGCAATAAATTCAAAGCAATAAAAAAAAAAGAATCACTGCCAGTGTAGGTGGAGTATATCACAGAAGATAGGCTTTAACAAATGAGTCTGACTGCTGAATCATTGCATTGATATTTCTGTTGGTCTCCAGTGTCTTGGAGCAGCTAGAAGAAAAACAAAGAAATGTGGAACTATAACCCATAGCAAACTTTAAAATCTGCTCTATAACTACTTGTTAAAATGTATTTAGAAATTCATTGCTTTTTGTATAGATGTTATATTTCAAAAATAACATAAGTTAAAAAAAATCCTGTCTTTTAATGGGCATATACACTCTTTATTTTTGCTTTTATATATAAGAGTGGCATTGCTGAGTCATATGTTGGTTTTTGCTTATCTTTGAGATGACATTACCAAACAGTTCTCCAAAGTGGTTGGACCAAATTACACCCCCATCAGCAGTGAACGGGAATTCCAGTTGCTCAGCAGTCTTATCAACAATTGTTACTATTAATCATATTTTATTCTTCATATGCATTTGCTTGATGACTATTATATGGAATAACTTTCTATGTACTTATCAACATTGGGATATCCTGTGTATGCTCAAATCTTAAACCCATTTTTTATTTGTTCTGTCATTTTCTTATTGATTTGTAGTATTCTAGATTCAAGTCCTTTGCAGAAATTTCTATGGCAAATATCTTCATCTCGTCCCTGGCTTGCCTTTGTACATTCTTAATGCTGTTTCCAATGCAGCAGAAATCCTTAATTTTAACAAACTGAAATTTACCAATCATTTTATAAGATGTAGACTTTTGTATACTGTTGAACAAATGTTTACCTTCTCAGAGGTCATGCAGTAGTCTACCATGCAATGCCACTTTGTCTTTCACATTTAAGTCCATGATGTAACTTAAATTAATTTTTCTGCAGGCCATTCTTTTCCTGGTGGTTATTCTGTTATTTCCCTGATTTTCACATATATGTGTGAAATCACATATATATATATGAATTTAATTATGTTTCACTGATCTATATATATATATATGAAGCATATATATATGCTTGCTTAAATCACATATATATGAATTAAATTACGTTTCACTGATCTATTTTTGTACCAACATTGTGCTAATACCATGCTAAATTTCTGTAGCTTTATACTACTTTCTTTCACTATTTCTTTTAAATTATATTGAAGAAAAATGCACACAAAACAAAGTATTTAAATGTTATAGTTCAAATCAATGGACATTGACCCATATACAAACCTATGTAAGTACCACCAAGGTATAATAAACCTGTGTAAACACCAACAAGGTGAAGGTAGTGGATTCTTCAAGAGAGAGATGGCTTCTAAGAGATAGAGATACATCAGGTTTTAAAATGAACAACCCATACCTGAACAGGGACTTGAACCCTGGACCCTCAGATTAAAAGTCTGATGCTCTACCAACTGAGCTACCCAGGCCTCTGCCTAACTTTTTCTCTGACAATCTAATCTAGTGTGATACACTTGAACAATTCATTTTATATTTTATACTCTACTGCCCAAATGACTCTTGAATTATCATTGCAGGGAAGTTCCATTTGAAAGAGATGTTATGATTGCCATGAGCATTTTACCTTCTTCTCTGTTTTCTTCCCATCCCTTAAATTCTTCAGAACCTGAGCTGCAACAACCTATGGACAAAGCATGGTGGGGTGTCAGACTACAGTGCTAAACAGTGGATTTTATTTTTTGCCAAATACTATGACTTTATTTCTTGTTTCTTATTTCCCCACCTGCATCTAAATTTCTCGAGGCAACACTCAGCTACTCACTTCATATCTCTCATGGTCTTTCATGTCTTTCCTACAGTCTTTGTAGGCAAGAGAAGTTTCACATTGGATGTCCTTCTTGATGGAGGGAATTGTCACTCAGTTGTTCCCTTGGCAAGCAGACCTCACCGCTAGCAGACTGGGGTCAGAAAACCATGTGGTTCTGTGTCTTTTGGTCTAGCATGAAGGATTGCTTTTCTAGTGTGGCCATCATGTAAAAGCTTTAGTAAAAGTGATCCTAAACATACAAGCCTTCTTCTGCCAACTATTAATTTAGAAATACCCACAGGCAATGTCATAATTAGTTGCAGAAGTGTCCTTGGTGGGTATGTTTTCCAACCAAGAGCAGAATGGGACTCAGGTAAGCCACATACATTAAGTCCCCAGAATTAGTGATGAGTTGACATGTCCCATGTGGTGTGGCAGTCTACATGGTCAACCCAGGGAGCACAAAGAGCACTCTCTAGTGATGTCCACACATTGCTGCCAAGTGCTTGGCCACTGGAACAGCTGGGACAGATGCCTCAGGGATTGATACTCTTGGGTGTCTGCTTTTCTGATGATGCCAATCCACTGTTTCCCTGCTTTCATCTGTGGTGTTCTGAACCTCTGAGAATGCATCTGCTTCCACATTCCCAGGCAATGTGTTGGAAGTGTGGACAAGAACATGATAGAAAATTACATTTCCTCACTGTCTGGTGTTCAGATGTTTTTGCAAAACTTTTTTTCTCAGAACCATAGTTCTTGCTTCCAGGTTACCATCCAAGTTATAAGGCCTTTGTAATCAACTCAACTGCCAGTATAGATAGTGTCCTGTGCTTTATGCACCATTGCCATACATACTTCTCCTAACTGAGTCCATTCACTGCTTTGCACAGCACCAGTCCCTCTCCATATGCTGTCAATTCTGGATGGTACTGCCACAAATGTCCACCTGGGAGTCTGCACCCCTACAGTTCCACCAGTGTACTAAGCAGACTCAGGAATGGTACCTGTGCCTTCTGTAGTGGACATTCCAACAGCTATTTAAGGTGCAATGACTTTATCTGTTAACTCCTAAATAGAACATTGGTATAAGAATCTTGTGCATTTCTGCACTCAGAGGGTTGGAATTGAAAATGCTGTACTGTAGCAGGTAGGCTTTACATTTGGCCAGTGTGCTCAGATGAGCTCTGCCAGAGTATGGCTTAGAAGCTGTGTCAGTTAAGCACCCCTAATTACAGATGACCATTTTCAAGGTGACTGGGCATCTTTGTGTCAGTCCTTCCATTTGCAATAACGCATTATAGCAGCACACCATTGCCTTACCAGGGGGCTGTATTTCAATTCTGCCCATTTCCATTATTATGACCAAAGGCCAAGAGGCTTTCATTCAGGATGTTGCCTCTGTCACAGAACCCACCCAAAGCCATTATCAGTGCTGGCTCCATCCAATCCACTGAGTATTCCTGGTTCTATGCCCCTAGGACTTGTGCCATTTTGCCTTTTTAAAAGCAGCCTGTTGGGAGGTAGCCCATTCTCAGGGATGGCCTTTCCTAATCAAAACATGCAAAGGTTTTCCAATTTGGGCTAAATGCAAAACAAAACATCTCCAATACCCCAATAACCAAAGAAGCCAATAGTTGATTTGGTATTTGTGATGTGGGGAAACATTGCACCTTATCAATTTCAGAAGAAGGCTAAATTTTATTCTTACCCATCCATACAACACTCACGCATTTGACAGAGCAGCCAGGGACTTGCAGTTGGCTGCAATTGACTGCCCTTCCCTGATTCTTAAGATGAGTTAGCAATGTGCCTGAAGCTTCTTTTAATTCTGAAAGATAATTACTAGTTGACATGACATCATCAATATAGTGAAATAGAAATACACCATTGCTTTTTGTCCCAATTGGCTAAGTCTTTTGATACTAAGCAGTGGCAAATAGTCAGTCTATGTAAATAGCCTTATGGTTGTACAGTGAAAGTCTTTTATTATCCTTTGTAGGTGAAGGTAAAAGCAAGTTGACTGGACTTATCTAAGGGATATGAAAGAAAACATCAACCAAAGTGCTCAAGTTAAACACCCCATGGTCCTGAACTCTTAAAATTTCCTCAATAGGACCTCCTACTACTATAGATGGTTCAGTGCAATAAATCTGAAGGGTGATCTTTGGGCCTGTCTTCTTGATTCAGAGAGTCAAGACTTGCCCACCTTTGAATGGGAAAATCATTTCACTGGAAGGAGGCAGCAACATAAATAGACAGTCTACCCCAAGGCATTACAAAATGTCCCAATATCTTTGGGGAATTGGAGAGAGGGTTACAAAAGTTTTCAATCCCATCTGGAATTACCCTTTTACAATATGTGACTAATCTATTTATATCAGGTAAAGAAAGACAGGTGGTTACCCAGGCTACAAAGGATGGAAACTGGATGTATGGCCCCTAGAAAAGCCATGTTTTAATCCAAATTCTGTTCCCGATTCAGTACCGTATGTTTGAAACTGTAGTCAGATCATCTCCCTGGACAATGTGATTTAGTCAAAAGAGGTTGTTAAACTGGATTAAGTGATGACATGTCTCCACCCATTTTGGTGGGTCTTGATAAGTTTCTGGAGTCCTATAAAAGAGGAAACATTTTGGAGAATGAAAGAGATTCAGAGAAAGCAGAGAATGCTGCAGCACCACGAAGCAGAGAGTCCACAAGCCAGTGACCTTTGGTAATGAAAAAGGAAAATGCCTCCCAGGAAGCTTCATGAAACAGGAAGCCAGGAGGGAAAGCTAGCAGATGATGCCATGTTTACCATGTGCCCTTCCAGCTGAGAGAGAAGCCCTGACTGTGTTCGCCATGGTCTTCTCACTTGAAAAAGAAAACCTGAACTTCATCAGTCTTCTTGAACCAAGGTATCTTTCCCTGGATGGATACCTTTGCTTGGACTTTTGTTTGTTTTACATGGGCAGGCACTGGAAATGGGACCCAGGTCCTCTGGCATGGCAGGCAAGCATTCTTGCCTGCTGAGCCACCGTGGCCCACCCCCTTTGCTTGGACTTTTCTATAGACTTCTTTTAATTGGGATATTTTCTCAGCCTTAGAACTGTAAACTAGCAACTTATTAAATTCTGCTTTTTAAAAGCCATTCTGTTTCTAGTATGTTGCATTCCAACAGTTAGCAAACTAGAACAGAAAACCACCACCACAACAGAGATTTTGGATTGGACAGAACAAAATACTTCAAAAGGTCTAGACCATGAAAAAAAAAAAGAAGGGGCACAAAGGACCTGCAGATACATAGAGCAACTTACCAACTTAAACTCTTGATTAACAAACCCAAGGAATGGGGGTCCTGCTCTGAAAAGGATTTTTTTTCCACAGCTGCAAGACTTCTCAAGCTCCAACCATCCCAGGCAAGGGCAGAATGAAGCTTGTCTGAGAGACAAAGAGGCTGGTCAGGTGAAAGGAGGTAATTCCCTGAAGGCTGTGCCTTCCCCAGGAGAGAGGTGGGGCCCAGCTCAGGTGGAATCCCTTCCTCAAGGAACTCAGACCCAAAAACTGGAAAACTGAAGCAATTAAAGCCAATATATACCTCTCCTCTGTCTCAACTATGCCCCCAGTAGGAAGATTCTGCTGAAGTTAAAGATGCCCCATCATTTTATTCTGTTAGGACCCAAAGGCAGACAAGTGCCACATACCAGGCAGGGTAGGAAAAACACAGAGTCTAGAGGCTTCATAGGAAAGTTTGCCAACCTGCTGGGACTCACCCTCAGGGTAAACTGATGCAGGTGATTCTTTCCTCCTGAAACGAGGCCAGTCTGATCTCAGAAAATCTGACTGGAGTCTATAATACCTAAGTAGACCCTCCTAAGGTAAAAATAATAATAATAATAAGGAACCATATAGGCAGGGCAAAAAAACAAGAACTGAAAAATTCTGATCCATTAAACAAAACCTATGCTAGAGGTCTAGAATAAGCTGAACTGAATGTTAAAGAACAGACAGAGAATAAAGTCATCCAACAAGATAATCCTAGGTAAAAGAGTGAAAACAATCTCCAGAATCAATTAATAAAGGAAATTAAATGTTTAGATGCTAGCAAAAAATAATGAATCATACTAGGAAAATTGAAGATATGGCCCAGTTGAAGGAATACATCAACAATTCAAATGAGATACAGGAGTTGAAACAATTAATTCAAGATATTCAACCAGACATGGGAAATCTCATCAAAAATCAAATCAACAAATTGAGGGAGGATATAAAGAAGGCAACAGGCAGACAAAAAGAAGAAATTGAAAGTCTGAGAAAACAAATCACAGAACATATGGGACTCCATTGGAGTCAGGAGCTTCACAGCCTGCTCTACGTATTTTGGTCTCTATGTTCCCATGGTTGTGTGAGACACTTTCATAAATTTCATATCTACAAATATTTTCTGCTGATTCTGTTTCTCTAGAGAGCCCTAGATAACAGAATTTTGTACCAGGAGTGGTTCTTAAGAAAAAGTCTTAAAAATGGGTTTTTTATGATTGGTTTCTACTCTGGCTGGACTCAAAGGTACTAAGGACTCTGATTCCTATAGTCAGAATGAACTTCCAATCCACGTAGTGAATTGGCAAATGAGATAGTCAAATTTCACCAATGGATTCTTCTAATGCTTCATTTGTATGAATCTAGGCTCTGGCAGATAATGTTTTTGACACCTTTATGGAGATTTGTGGAAATAAGAGGTATAGAGATGTTGGCTGGTTGTTGTTAGATATACTGTATACATTAATGAGTGAAAGAGATGGGCTTACAGCTTCAAATGAGAAGCTTATGTGCCATTTGACAGATGTAAATGTTTCTATGAGTGTCCTGAAGGAAAATATTATTTTCTGTAGCTGTAGACTTGAGAGCTCTGAAAATCAAACTCAGAATCTTTATTGTTAGAGTAGCAACTTGGCAACATAGATTGAAATCTCAATATTGCATGGTGTCTGCCGTTAAAGTGAGCGCATTGATTGGAAAGGAATGGGGCCCTGAAAATGCGATGGTGACATATGGATTGATAATGATGTTGGTGGAGAATTTGAAACTCTAGGTCATGCTGAGTCTTCTCTAGATAACCCTGTAATAGTCTGGACTGAGGACATAGCTACCCCACCTCCAGCCTGCCTTGAGGAGTTGGTCACCCTACCTCCACCTGAAGGGATTAGCCCTAGAGTGATTACTCCTGTTTCACCAGATGAAACTGCAAATGAATGCCCTGAAGCAAATGGCTTGGAAGATACTTCTAATTTTTTTCATGAAGCACCCCCACCACCCCTCATTTCATCCAGACCTATAAATAGACTAGTGTACCAACAGGTCGCAAAAGATGAGGAAAAAAGTATCACCCACGAGGAGGTACATTATACTGCAAATGAACCGTGTGAGTTTTCCAATTTATATAGACAGAAATCAGGGCAATATGAGTGACAATTGATTTTAAGGGTGTGGGATAATGGTGGGAGAAACATAAAGTTGGGTTAGGCTGAATTTACCAGTATGGGCCCACTGAGCTGACATTCTGCATCTAATATTATAGATTGAGGGGTTGGAAAAGGCATTAACAGTTTCTTTGGATGGTTGGCTGAAATATGGATCAAAAGCCAGCCTACATTACCAGAGGCTGAAGTGCCAGAACTGCCCTGGTATAATGTAGATGAGGGCATTCAACGGATTAGAGGGATTGCAATGTTAGAGTGGATTTTTCATGGAAAATCTGCTTTTACACCCCAGGAATGTCCAGAGGATGCACCTTTTACCAGAACTATGAGAAATAAGTTTGTAAGACTAGAACCATCATGCCTGAAGAGCTCTGTTGTTGCACTTTTGTGTAGGTCAGATATTACTGTGGGAACAGCCATCATTCAACTGGAATCCTTAAACATAAATGAGGATGACTGGAACCGAAGTTGGCAGAAGCAAAGTGGCAGCACTTAATCGCCAAAGACAGCATGGATGTGGCTATTATAATAGACAGCAGACTCAAAGCAAGAGTCAAAAAAATCTGACATGCAGAGACTTGTGGCATTGGCTAGTAGATCATGGTGTACCTAGAACTACATTAGATAGGAAATGTACTAAATTCTTGTTTGAGCTGTATAAGTATAAGCAAAAGAATTATAGGTCAAGTGAACAGAAGTCTAACTTGAATAAGAAAAACAGAGTCACGGCCCCTTAATCAACTTCCAGACATGAGACAATTTACAGACCCAGATCCCCTTGAATGAGGGGGAGACCAGATCACTTTGAGGGAGGACCTTGTTCCACAGCCACAAATTTATGCTGTTAATCTCCCTCCAAGCCTACCCAAGGAGGCTGACAACCTTTTACCAGGAAAACTGTGCATTAGGGAAAAGAAATGATCAGATATTTGGGGGATTATTAGACACTGATTCAGAAGTGACATCAATTCCAGGGGACCCAAAACATCACTCAGGACCACCAGTCAGAGTGGGAGATTGTGGAGGTCAGGTGATTGATGGAGTTTTAGCTCAGATCCATCTCACAATGGGTCCAGTGCATCCTCAGAACTATTCTGAAGTTAGTTCCCCAGTTCTAGAATGCATAATTGGTATAGACATACTGAGAAACTGACAAAATCCCCACATTGCCTCTCTAACATGTGGAGTGGGGGATATTATGGTAGAAAAGGCCACGTGGAATCCAATAGAACTGTCTCTACCTAGAAAAATGGTAAATCAGAAGCAATACTGAATTCCTGGAGGGATTGCAGTGATTACTGCCACTCTTAAGGACCTGAAGGATGCAGGGATGGTGATTCACACCACATCCCCATTCGGCTCTCCTACTTGGCCTGTGCAGAAAACAAATGGGTCTTGGAGGATGACAGTGGATTATTGTAAGCTCAACCAGGTCGTAACTCCAACTGCAGCTGATGTTCCAGATGTGGGTCATTGCTTGAGCAAATCAATACATCCCCTGGTGCCTGGCATGCAGCTATTGATCTGGCAAATACTTTTTTCTCAATAACTGTTAGTAAGGACCACCAGAAACAGTTTGCTTTCACTTAGCAAGGTCAGCAATATACTTTCACAGCCCTACCTCAGTGGTATATCAACTCTCCAGCCCTATGTCATCATCTTCTCCGCAAGGGCTTTGGTCACTTCTCCCTCACACAAGACCTCACACTAGTCCATTATATTGATGATAACATGTTGATTGTACTTAGTGAGCAAGAAGAAGCAACTACTCTAGACTTACTTGTAAGACATTTGCATGCCAGAGGATGGGTGATAAATCCAACAAAAATACAGGGGCCTTCCACCTCAGTGAAATTTCTAGGTGTCCAGTGGTGTGGAGCATGTTGAGATATCCCTTCTAAGGTAACTTGCTATATCTAGCCCCTCCTGCAACCAAAAAAAGAGACACAATGCTTAGTTGATCTCTTTGGATTTTGGTGACAATATATTATTCATTTGAGTGTGCTACTCTGGCTCATTTACTGAGTGACCAGAAGAGCTACTAATTTTGAGTGGGGACATGAACAAGAGGAGACACTGCAACATGTCCAGCCTGCTGTACAAACTGCTCTGCCACTTGGACCATATGATCCAGCAGATCCAATGGTGCTGGAAGTGTGAGTGGCAAATAGAGCTGCTATCTGGAGCCTTTGGTAGGCCACTATATGAGAATCACAATCCCTTAGGATTTTGGAGCAAAGCCTTACCATCTGCTGAAGATCACTGTTCTCCTTCTGAGAAACAGCTTTTGGCCTGTTACTGGACCTTATTAGAAACAGAATGCTCAACCATGGGTCACTGAGTTACCATGAAACCTGACTTGTCTTTCATGAGCTGAGTATAGTCTGACCCAGCAAGCCATAAAGTTGGGCAAACATAACAGCACTCCATTATAAAATGGAAATTGTATATATGTTATAGGACCAGAGCATGTCCTGAAATCACAAGTAAGTTACATGAGTAAGTGGTCCAAATTCCATGGTCTCCAGTCCTTCCACATTACCTTCTCTTTCCCAGAACAGAGCTATGGTCTCCTGGGGAGTTCTTTACAGTGAATTTACTGAAGAAGAGAAAACTCGGGCCAGGTTTATGGATGGTTCTACACAATATGCAGGTACTACCCTAAAATGGACAACTGCAACACTACAACCCCTTTCCAGGATGTTCCTGAAAGACAGTGGTGAGGGGAAATTCTCTCAGTGGGCAGAACTTTGAACAGTGCACCTGGTTGTACATTTTGCTTGATAGGAAAACTGGCCAGAGGTGCATTTGTATACTCTCTGATGTGCTGTTGCTAATTGTTTGGCTGGATGGTCAGGAACTTGGAAAGACCATAATTGGAAAATTGGTGACAAAGAGGTCTGGAGAAGAGGGATGTGGATAGACCTTTCTGAGTGGGTTAAAAACATGAAGATCTTTGTGTCCCATGTGAATGTTCACCAGAGGGTGACTTCATCAGAGGGAGGTTTTAATAATCAAGTGCATAAGATGACCCTTTCTGTGGAAACCAGTCAGCCTCTTTCTCCAGCAACTCCTGTCATTGTCCAATGGGTTCATGAACAAAGTGGTCATGGTGGTAGGGATGGAGGTTATGCATGGGCTCAGCAAAATGGATTTCCACTCACCAAGGATGACCTGACTGCAGCCATGGCTGAGTGCCCAAACTGCCAGCGGCAGAGACCCACACTCAGCCCCCAATATGGCACCATTCCCTGAGGTGACCAGCTGGCTATATGGTGGCAGTTTGGTTACATTGGACCATTCCCTTCATGGAAGGGGCAGCGATTTGTTTTAACTGGAGTAGATACATACTCTGGATTTGGTTTTGCTTTCTTTGCATGCAATGCTTCTGCCAAAAATACCATCTGTGGACTTGCAGAATGCCTTATCCATCCTCATGGTATTCCACACAACATTGCTTTTGATCAAGGAACACACTTCACTGCAAATGAAGTTCAGGAATGGGCACTTGCTCATGGAATTCTCAGGTCTTACCATGTCCTCTATTATCCAGAAGCAGCTGGATCAATAGAATGGTGGAATGGCCTTTTCAAAACTCAATTATGGTGCCAACACCTTGCAGGGTTTGGGTAATGTTCTCCAGGAAGCTGTGTATGCTCTGAATCAGCATCCACTATATGGTGGTCTTCCTCCCATAGCCAGGATCCATAGGTCCAGGAACCAAGTGGTGGAGATGAGAGTAGCACCACTATTGTTAACAGTAGATAACCACTAGGAAAAGTTTTACTTCCTGTTCCTTCGACATTGTGCTCTGATGGTTTACATGTTTTAATTCCAGAAGGGGGTGTACTTTCACCAGGAGAAACAACAATATTCCATCGAACTGGAATCTAAGACTGCCACCTAGTCACTTTTGGCTACTCATGCCCCTGGATCAAGAAACCAAGAAGTGGATTACTTTCCTGGATGTGTTGATTAACTCTGAGTATCAGGGGGAAATACAGCTGCAACTACACAGTGGAGGTTGTGCCGGTCCGAATCTGTGGTGGACCCCAGAAAAGCCATGCCCTTTGATCCTCACTCAATATTTCTGGGTGGGAGCATTTTGATTGTTTCTATGAAGATGTGACCCACCCAATTGTAGGTGGTAACTTTTGATTAGATGATTTCCATGGAAGTGTGTCTCCACCCACTGAAGTTGAGTTGCTGGCTGGAATCCTTTAAAAGAGGAAACATTTTGGAGAGAGTCCCTTTTGGTAGAGCCACGTGAAAGCCAGCAGATGCCGCCATGTTCGCCATTTGCCCTTTCAGCTGAGAGAGAAACGTTGAATGTTGTTGGCCTCTTGAACCAAGGTATCTATCCCTGGATGCCTTAATTTGGACATTTCATTAGACTTGTTTTAATTGGGACATTTTCTCAGCCTTAGCACTGTAAATTAGCAACTCATTAAATTCTCCTTGTTAAAAGCCATTCCGTTTCTGATATATTGCATTCTGGCAGCTAGAACTAGAACAGAGGTAAAAAAGCATTTTCTTAGATTATAGGAGATGCCCCAGGACATCTTTCAGTACTACAATGACCTGTGATTAAAATCAATGGAAAACTGTAAAAACCCAATCCAGGCAGGACAACCAATTGCTCTGAAACTTCAAGAATGAAGGTTAGGGTCACCCCACCAGGCAAGGAACCACGGCCATCTGAAGTGCTTACTGAGGGTAAAGGGAGCATGAAATGGATAGTGAAAGCAGGTAGTGATAAATATGAACTATGACCACATGATCAGTTACAGAAAAGAGGACTGCAATGCTGTTTTATTCATGTTTTAGTATTTAAGTTGTAAGATGCCCAGTTTAGTTTAAGAGTGAATATTGCCCAAGGATTTACATCTTATTCTGGGGAGATTTAATGCATTTCTGGTGTATGTGGGACAATTGAGTATTGTTAGGGGGAAAAAAAGCCTTTTATTGTTTCTATTTAGAAATTAAGTATGGTTAAATATGATATGTATAGCTACCAAGCTGACAAGGGGTGACCTGTCATGGTCAGGTTCATGGGTCAACTTGGCCAGGTGTTGGTGCCCATTTTTCTGGTTGGGCAAGTGCTGGTCTATCTGATGCTATGAGGACATTTCATGGAATTAAATCATAATCACGTTGGCTGCATCCATAGATGATTGCATTTGTAATCAGCCAAGGGGAGTGTCTTCTGCAATGAGTGATGTTTAATCTAATCACTGAAAGTTCATAACAAGGATTCAGAAGAGAAAGTCTCTCTTCCTGCTTTGGCCACTGAACCTCTTCTGTGGAGTTCATCCAGACCCTTCTTCAGAGTCATCAGTTTCATAGCTTGCCCTACAGATTTTTGACTCTATGTTCCCACGGTTACATGGGACACTTTTATAAATTTTTCATGTATGGATATTTCCTGCTGATTCTGTATCTCTAGAGAACCCTAGCTAACACACACACAATATTAGGTTTCAAGAGGCAGAAGATAGGATTCATGAACAGGAGGACAGGACATCTGAAATCTGACAAGCAAAAGAAAATAAAGGGAAAAGAATGGAACAATATAAGCAGAGACTCAGGGAATTGAATGACAACATGAAGCCCATGAATGTACCTGTTGTGGGTGACTCAGAAAGAGAAGAGAGTGGAAAAGGAGGAGAAAGACTAATCGAGGAAACTGTCAATGAAAATTTCCCAACTCCTATGAAAGACTTAAAATTACAGATCCAAGAAGTGCAACATACCCCAAAGAGAATAGATCCAAATAGACATACTCCAAGACACTTACTAATCAGAATGTCAGATATCAAAGAGAAAGAGAGAATTTTGAAGCAGCAAGATAAAAGCAATTCATCACATATAAGGGAATCCCAATAAGACTATGTGAGGATTTCTCAGCAGAAACCATGGAGGCGAAGAGTCAGTGTTATGATATATTTAAGATTCTAAAAGGGAAAACTGCCAACCGAGAATTCCATATCCACTGAAATTATCCTTCAAAAAGCAGTGGGAAATTAAAACATTGCCAGACAAAAAAATCACTGAGAGAATTTGTGACCAAGAGACAGGTTCTGCAAGAAATACTAAAGGGAACACTAGAGACAGATAGGAAAAGACAGGAGAGAGAGGCATGGAGAAGAATATTGAAATGAAGACAATCAGTAAAGGTAAAAAGAGGAAAATTAGATATGGCACTTAAAATCCAAAAGACAGAAAGAAGATAGCTAACTAGAGTAGCTCGAGATTTGCCCTGCTCCAAGGAAAAGTTAGACAAGAGACAGGAGGGCAACTGAGACGGACATTTTGGGAGTGAGGTTGATCTGGTAGAGCCTTCTGCACCACATGTGGCAGCCCTCATTGCAGAAGCCATGGAACTCAGAGGCAGAAAGCTGGAGCCTAGAGCGGATCACGGAGCCTGTGGGAGTGCCCAGCTGGGAACATGGAACTAGGAAGTAAGCCAGGCCATGTTCGCTGGGTGTACTACCCTCACCAGTGCAGCCCTATGACTGGAAACTCACCCCACAGCCCACACATCTGAACCCCGTCTCCTGCTCCATCTCCGTGCTCCAGTTCCCCTCACCCCACTAGCCCTCAGTGTACATGCATACCCCACACCCCCACCCCAAGTGCAGCCCAACCCAGCTCTCCTGCACCCCTGCTGAGCACTACGTCCTCCTTCCTGTTTGCTGCAGGCTGTTGTCAGCTCATAAAGTTCTGGGCACTAACCTCATACCTAGGCTACCCCAGCCCACCGCCCATACTGTTGCACAGACTCACCCCTTCCTCCCAGAGTTCAGTACATCTGTTATGGTACTCCCAGGCCCATGCATGTACACCTGCCTCCAATCACATCATTCAGCTCTGAGAACCACACTTTATACCTGTCCTAGAACCAAGAAATGGCAGAGACCTCAGCCTCACTTCCCAGCTCTGAAAATGTGACGACCTGTGCAGTGGGTCACATCTGCACCCAACCCATGAAAGCGTGATGCTGACCTGCTGCCACAACTCTACACATGTGCACAAAGGGCCCCCTGCCTTAGACCAGTGCACACCAGGGTTATGTCCCAGAGACCAGTGCCCTCGCACAGCTAGATCCTTCCTGGCCATAGGGCACCCACACTCACAAGCACCAGTGTAACATCTTCAACCTGCTTTCATACCCACCCTGAAACAAATCACCATACTGAGTGCTCCACCCCATGCCCTGCTCCCTGCTGTACATCTATCAAGCAAACACAAGGCCTTAGACTAATGAGAGAAATCAACTCCCAAAGTAAATCAATCAAGATATTTACATGAGACAAAGACAGCAGAAGATCACTAACCATATCACAATGCAGACAGATATAGTGCTACCTAATGACCAAATTAAAACAACTGAGGAGACACAGACATTGGAACAACTACTCAAAGATGTTCATATAACTCTACTTAATAAAATAAGTGGGATAGCAAAAGACTAAAGGAGATCAAGAAGACAGTAGAAGAGCACAAAGAGGAATTTGAAATAATAAATTGAAAAATAGCAGAAATCACAGAGATTAAAGACTCTGTTGACCAAATAAAAAACATACTAGAGGCACACAACACCAGATTTGTAGAGACAGAGGGAAGAATAAGTGATATAGAGGACAGGATAATTGATTTTGAAAACTCAAAACAGCACATGGCATAAAAGATGGAAAAAATTGAATGGGAACTCAAGGAAATGATAGACAATGTGAAACATGCAAATAAGAGAATCATTGGTGTCCAAGAAGAAGAGAGGATATAGGGCTATGAAGAGTCGTTGAGGATATAATGGGGGAAAACTTCCCAACCCTCATAAAGGACATAAATATGCAAGTCAAAGAAGCCCAATGAACTTCAAACAGAGTAAATGCAAATACCCCTTCCCCAAGGCACATACTAATCAGTCTGTCAAATGTTGTAGAGAAGCAAAAAATCCTGAAAGCAGCAAGAGAAAAACAATCTTCTACAAAGAAGGGAAATGAAATAAGACCGAGTTCAGGCTCATCTATATGCTATCTACAGGAGATGCATTTTAGACCCAAAGACAAAAACAGGATAAAAATGAAAGGTTAGGAAAAGATATTTCATGCAAATAACATTCAGAAAAGAGAAGGAGTATCCATTCTAATATCCAACAAATTAGACTTGAATTATCAAACAATTAAAAGAGACAAAGAATGACACTATGGATTAATAAAAGGGGCAATTCAACAAGAAGACATAATAATAAATATTTATGCACTGAGCCAGAGTGTTCCAAAATACACGAGGCAAACAATAAAAAGAGAAATAGACACATATACCATAATAGTTTGAGACTCAATTCCCTACTCTCATAAATGAACAGAACATCTAGACAGAAGATCAATAAAGAAACAGAGAATTTGAATAATACAATAAATGAACTAGACTTAACAGAGTTATAGAACAATACACCCGCTACAGCAGGATACACCTTTCTCTCAAGTGCTCATGGATCATTCTCAAGTACAGATCATATACTGGGTCACAAAAAAAGTAACAATAACTTTAAAATGGTTGAAAACATGCAAAATACTTTCTCAGATCATAAAGGAATGAAGTTGGAAATCAATAACCGGCAGAGGGCCAGAAAATTCTTTCAAATATATGGAGGTTCAACAACACACTCTTAAACAACCAGTGGGTCAAGGAAGAAATTACAAGAGAAATCAGTAAATATCTTGAGGCAAGTGAAAATGAAAACACAACATATCAAAATCTATGGGATGCAGCAAAGGCAGTGCTAAGAGGGAAATTTATTGCCCTAACAGCCTATATCAAAAAGGAAGAAAGAGCAAAAATTGAGGAATTAACTGTTCACTTGGAAGAACTAGAGAAAGAACAACAAACTAACCCCAAAGCACAGAAAAGGAAAGAAATAAGGAACATTAGAGCAGAAATCAATGAAATTGAGAACACGAAAGCAATCAAGAAAGTCAACAAAACCAGAATTTGATTCCAGGAGAAAATCAATAAAATTGACAGACTCTTTGCAAGGTTGACAAAAACAAGAAGAGTGAGGATGCAAATAAATAAAATCAGAAATGAAGGAGGAGACATAACCACTGACCCTTCAGAAATAAAGGAGGTAATGACAGGACACTTTGAACAACTTTATGCTAATAAGCTAGACAACAAAGATGAAATGGACAACTTCCTAGAAAGGCATGAACAAGGAACATTGATTCGAGAAGAAATAGATGACCTCAACAAACCAATCACAAGTAAAGAAATTGAGTCAGTCATTAAGAAGCCGTCCTGAAAAACAGTCCAGGACCAAATGGCTTCACATGTGAATTCTACCAAACATTCAAGAAAGAATTTGTACCAATCCTGCTCAAATTCTTCAAATAAAATTGAACAGGAGGTAAGTCTAACTCATTCTATGAAGCCAATATCACCCTTATACCAAAGCCAGAAAAAGATACAATAAAAAGGAATTACACACCAATCTCTCTAATGATTATAGATGCAAAGATCCTCAACAAAATTTTTGCAAATCAAATACTGCAGCACATTTAAAGAATTATCCACCATGACCAACTTGGACTCATTGAGGTATGTAGAGATGATTCAACATAGGAAAATCAATTAATGCAATGCACCATACCAACAAATCAAAGCAGAAAAACCACATGATCACCTTGATTGAAACAGAAAAGGCATTTGGCAAAATTCAACATCCTTTCTTGTTGAAAATATTTCAAAGAAAACGAACAGAAGAGAGCATCCTCAACATGATAAAAGGAATATTTTTAAAATGTAGAGCTCACATCACCCTCAATGGGAAAAAAAACTGAAAGCTTTCCCACTAAGATGAGGAAGAAGACAAGGATGTCCACTGTCACCATTGTTATTCAACACTGTGTTGGAAGTTCTATGCAGAGCAATTAGACAAGAAAAAGAAACACAAAGCATCAAAAGTGGAAAGCAGCACATATATTAAAAATTGGAACGATACAGAGAAGATTAGCATGGCCCCTGTGCAAGAATGACACACAAATTCGTGAAGCATTCCATATTAAAGAAGAAGAAGAAGAAGAAGAAGAAGAAGAAGAAGAAGAAGAAGAAGAAGAAGAAGAAGAAGAAGAAGAAGAAGAAGAAGAAGAAGAAGAAAGTGGAAAGAAAGAAGTTGAACTCTCACTGTTAGCAGATGATATGATACAATATGATGAAAAACCCCCCCCCAAAAAAAAATCCACAGCAAAACTGCTAGAGCTAACAAATGAGTACAGCAGAATGGAAGGTTACAAGATCAACACTCAAAAATCTGTAGTGTTTCTATACACTAGTAATGAGCAATCTGAGGGGGAAATCAAGATAAAATCTATTTACAATTGCAACCAAAAAAATAAAATACTTAGGAATAAATTTAATTAAGGATACAAAAGAACTATACAAAGAAAACTACAAAAAATTACTAAAAGAAATCACAGAAGACCTAAATAAATGGAAGGACATTCCGTGTTCATGGATTCAAAGATTAAATATAGTTAAAATGTCAATTCCACTTAAATTGATTTATAAATTCAATGCAATATCAACTAAAATCCCCAAAACTTACTTTGCAGACATAGAAAAATCAATGACCAAATTCAACTGGAAGGACAGGGTGCTCTGAATAGCTAAAAATATACTGAGATAGAAAAATGAAGTTAGAGGTCGCACACTATCTGACCTTAAAGTGTTTTATGAAGTCACAGTGGTCACAAGAGCATGGGACTGTCATAAAGATAGATATACTGACCAATGGAATAGAATAGAGTGTTCATATATAGACCCTCTAATCTATGGACAAGTGATCTTTGATAAGGCAGTCAAGCCATTTAACCTGGGACCGAACAGTCTCTTCAATAAATGGTGCTTGGAGAACTGGATATCAACATGCAAAAGAATGAAAGAGGATCCATATCTCACACCCTGTAGAAAACTTAACTCAAAATGGATCAAAGACCTAAACATTAGACATAAGACCATGAAACTTTTAGAAGAAAATGTAGGGAAACATCTTATAAAAATTGTAATAGGAGGTGGTTTCCAAGATCTTACACCCAAAGCATGAGCATTGAAGGACAAACTAGATAAATGGGAACCCCTCAAAATTAAACCATTTTGTGCATCAAAGAACTCAGTCAAGAAAGTAAAAAGACAGCCTACACAATGGGAGACAATATTTGGAAACGGCATATCAGATAAGGGTCTGATATCCAGAATATATAAAGACATTGCTCAACTGAACAACAAAAGACAAACAATCCAATTACAAAATCGTCAGAAGACATGAACAGACACTTCTCAGAAGAGGAAATACAAAACGCTAAAAGGCACATGAAAAGATGCTCAACTTCCCTGGCTATTAGGGAAATGCAAATTGAAACCACAATGAGACACCATCTCACACCCACCAGAATGGCCATAATCAATAAAACAGAAAACAACAAGTGCTGCAGAGGAGGAGGACAAAGAAGCGCACTTATCCACTGTTGGTGGAATTGTAACATGGTCCAACCGCTGTGGAAGGCAGTTTGGCAGTTTCCTCAGGAAGCTAAGTTTAGAATTGCCATATGATCCAGCAATACTATTGCTAGGTATCTATTTAGAGGACATGAGGGCAAGGACACAAACGGACATCTGTACACCAATGTTTATAGCAGCATTATTTGCAATTGCTAAGAGATGTAAACATCCCAAATGTTCATCAACAGATGAGTGGCTAGACAAGCTGTGGTATATACATACGATGGGAATATTATGCAGCTGTAAGACAGAATAAAGTCATGAAGCATGAAACAATGTAAATGGACCTTGAGGACATAATGCTGAGTGGAACTAGCCAGAAGCAAAGGGATAAATACCCTATGGTCTCACTGATATGAACTAATATTAGTGAATGAACTTGGAGAATTTCAGGTAAGAACAAATGTCATCAAGAGATAGAAACAAGGTAGATATTGGGTAATTGGAAGGGAGGGGATACAGATTGCACAACAAGAATAATTGTAAAATTTCAGAAATGGATAGCAATATTATCTGATAGAAGCACGATAATGTAAGCATGCTGAATGAAGCTGATTGTGAGAAGAATAGAGGGAGGCAGACTGGGGGCACATATAAAACCAGAAGAAAAGATAGATGATAAAGACTGAGATAGTATAACCTAGGAATGCCTAGAGTGTACAATGATAGTGACTAAATTCACAAATTAAAAAATGTTTTTGCATGAGGAAGAACAAAGGAATATCAATATTGCAGGGTCTTGAAAATATGTGGTCATTCATATTCTAAAACTTCATCTTCTATGGGAGACTAAAGCAAAAAATGTGTATTTGGTACAAAATTTATATTTTGACTAGTGCACTTCCTAATACAACTTACATGGACAGGTTAATTGAACACCATAAGTTTATGGAACCTTGAATAGGGCATGAGATTTTGTAGGTTTGTCCAGTATTATGTCCTGATAAATCCAAGAGTGATTTGAACAATGAATAAGGAAGAATATGAAAAGTCCTGTTCAGGGAATGGCAAGAAATGGGGAAATTTTGGCTTCAGCATTTGGAGAATTGCTGACATCCTCACAAGGAGTGGGGACAACAAAATCAATGGGCCAAGCCAACAATCTTGGGGCTTATCCCCACAAAGGATAGGCTAAGCTGACTTAAAATTGGGGTTAAGAGTCACCCCCAGAGAACCTCTTTTGTTGCTCAGATGTGACCTCTCTCTCTGTCAGCCAAGACACCAAGTGAACTCACTGCCTTCCCCTTATCCATGTAGGACATGACTCCCAGGGTTGCAAACTTCCGCAGAAATGTGAAACAGAAATCCTAGAATGGGTTAGGACTCAGCATCAAGGGATTGAGTAAACCTTCTTGACCGAAAGTGGGAAGAGAGAAATAAGACAAAATAGTGTCAGTGGCTGAGAGATTTCAAACAGAGTTGAGAGGTTATCCTGGAGGTTATTCTTATGCATTATATAGATATCCCCTTTTTAGTTTAAGGTACACTAGAGAGGCCAGAGGGAAATGCTGAAACTGTAGAGCTGTGTTCCAGTAGCCATGTTTCTTGAAGATGACTGTATAATGATATAGTTTTCACAATGTGACTGTGTGATTGTGAAAACCTTGTGTTTGATGCTCCTTTTATCTACAGAATGGACAGATGAGTAAAAAATATGGATTAAATATAAATAAATATTAGGGGGAACAAATGTTAAAACAAATTGAGTAGATTGAAATACTAGTGATAATGAAAGTGTGTGGTAAGGGGTATAGAAAAAAATAGGGGGAACAAATGTTAAAATATATTTGGTAGATGGAAATAGTAGTGGTCAATGAGAGGAAGGGATAAGGGGTATGGTATGTATGAGTTTTCTTTTTTCTTTTTATTTCTTTTTCTGGAGTGATGCAAATGTTCTAAGAAGTGATCATGGTCATGAGCATACAACTATGTGATGACATTGTGAGTCATTGATTATACACCAAGAATGGAATGCTCATATATTAAGAACGTTCATGTTTATGTGTTGTTTTGTTTTGTCAATAAAATTATATTTTAAAAAAAGAATTATATACTGGCTTTGTCTTCTACTCTGTCATCTCTCGAACACAGTATTTTGCTGGCCCAAACTTCACCTCTTCAATTTGTTACCCATCAACATCAAACCAGCAGTTGAGTCCTCATCAAATTGTATAAATAGTCCATACTCCAATCAACCTAGGAAAGACCCTATCAAATTCTGTTCACAATTGAAACAGCTGTTACAGAGATCGGAGAAAGGGTGGATTCATTACACTAAAGTAAAAGGACCAATACCTGAGCCAGACAAAAAATACTCAACAGTTTAGTCTGTTTCCTGTAAGATCTCCAACTTTGGATCCTTTTAAAATTACTTTTAAGAGACAGTAGTTGGGATGAAAGAAAAAAAGGGAGGTTTCCTGTTTGTGGTTCTTTATTTTAATCGAACATAGTTGATGGTAGCCCTGGTCAGAATATTTTACTCAAAGACGACAAATATGAAATTTGAAGCCCAATAAAAAATGAAAGCAATGATTCTAGCTACGATGTTTCAAATTTGGGATACAACAAACTCCATCAAATTAGTGGTGAATATAAATGAAATTTTAAAGTCTGAATCTGTAGAGTTCCATGCTTGCTGAATAATAGACTGTGGCACTTTATGAGTCAGCAGCAATTAAGTTGGGAAAACAAGTACCTGTACCCAGAACCAATAGGGGAGGGTTACAATTGATCCCTCCCTTGCAACACTTAATGGGAAATTGGGTGGACTACCCAGTTTTGGGGATGGATGGAAGATATGGAATTGAAATGGCAATCATTAAAGAATGAAATAATCTTTTATAAGGGAACTGCCCCACCAAATTTGAAAATCCTTCAGTGTAATCTGGTGATAATAACCATCAGAAAAGCAGGCAAATATGAGACAGGGGACTAATCAAGGAAGACCTGCTCATGTGCCCCTGGAATTAGCTAGGGTGCTCTAGAGGACACATCTTTCACCAGAACCTTGACAAATAAATTCATGAGACTAGCTCCATCATCTCTGAAGAGCTCTGTCATTGTCCTTCTCTGTAGGTCAGATATTACTGTGGGAACTGCTGTCACTGAGCTAGAATCCATAAACAGATTGTGGATGACTAGATCCCAAGTTGGGCAGAAGTTATGTGGTGACAGTTAGTCACCATTCTCAGTGTGGGTGTGGACACCATAATGGAAAGCAGAATCAAAGCAGCAGTCAAAATAGTTTGACTCACAGAAACTTGTGTCATTAGCTAGTAGATCACGGGGTACATAGAAGTGAAATAGATGGGCAGTCTACTAAACTCTTGTTTGAGCTGTATAAGTAGAAGAATTCTAGGTCAAGTGAACAGACGTCTAACTTACTTACAAAATCAAAGAGTCACCACCTCTTAATCAATTTCCAGACTTGAGACAGTTTATAGACCCAGAGCCCCAAGAATGAAGAGAGAACATGGTACCCTTAGGGATGGACAATTTTACACTGCCCAGAATTTACACTGTTAACCTTCCTCCCAGCCTTCCCCAAGGAGAACTATGGCCTTTTACCAGGGTGACTGTGCACTTGGAGAAAGGGAATGGTCAGATATTTCAGGGATCATTAGACACTGGCTCAGAAGTGACACTAATTCCAGGAGACCCAATACTTCACTCTAGTCTACCAATCAGAGTAGGGGCTTATGCAGGTCAGGTGACTGATGAAGTTTCAGCTTAGGTCCATATCACAGCATGTCCAGTAGGGCCCTGGGCCCATTCTATATTCATTTCCCCAATTGCAGAATGTATAATTGGAATTGACCTACTCAGCAACTGGCAGAATCCCCACATTGGTTCTGATGGAGTGAAGGCTATTATGGTAGTAATGACAAAGTGGAAGATAATAAAGCTGCCCTAACCTAGAAAAATAGTGAATTAAAAGCACGACCACATTCTTGGAGGGATTGCAGAGATAAGTGTCACTCTTAAGGACTTGAAGGATGCAGGGGTGGTGATTCCCAACACATCCCCACTCAACTCTCCTATTTGGCCTGTGTAGAAATCAGAGAAGACTCGGAGGATGGCAGAGGATTATTGTAAAGTTAACGAGGTGGTGACTCCAATTGCAGCTGCTGTTCCAGAGCTGGTATCATTGCTTGAGCAAATCAACACATCGCCTGGTACCTGGTATGCAGCTACTGATTTGGCAAATGCTCTTTTCTGAACAGCTGTCAGTAAAGACCACCAGAAATGGTTTGCATTCAGCTGTCAAAGCCACACTATGCCTACCCTGTCCTTCCTCAGAGGTATATCAACTCTCCAGCCCTATGTCACAGTTTTTCTGTAGGAACCTTGATCATTTCTCCCTCCCACAAGACATCACTCTGGTCCATTATATTGATAATATCATGCTGATTAGAACTGATGAGCAAAAAGCAGCAATTATTTTGAATTTATTAGTATCAGACTTGCATGTCAGAGTTTAGGAGATAAATCCAATGAAAATACAGGGACCTTCCACTTCAGTGAAATTTCCATGTGTCCAGTTCTGTTGGGAGTGTTGAGAGATAACATTTTTAGACATTTTATTGTATAATATAACATATATACAAAGCAAAGCAAGAAAAAAGCAATAGTTTTCAAACCATTCTTCAACAATTAACTACAGGACAGATCCCAGAGTTTGTCATGAGCTATCATACCACCATCCCAGTTTTTTCCTTCTAGCTGCTTCTAGGAGGCTAGAAGCAATAAATATTTTTTTATCATCACAACTTACTTTTACTTTTTTCTGAATAACAAAATATGGAAAAAAAGTAATAAATTTCAAAAACAGTGCAACTATTATTTGTAGAATGGATTTCAGAGTTTGGTATGGGTTGCAATTCACAATTTTAGATAATTATTTCTACCTGCTCTAAGATACTGAAGATTAAGTGAAATATCAATATAATGATTCAGCAAGCATAGTCGTTTGTTAAACACCACCTTCTCTGTACTCCACCATCACCTTTGATCTTTCTATCCCACTCTTTACAGGTATTTGGGCTATGTCCATTCTAACTTTTTTATGCTGGAAGGGCCTGTCAATAGTATGGGGTAGGGAGATGGAGATAGGTGATGCTCTTGAAAGGCTGGGCCTTCCAGGTTCTAAGACTTATCTGGTCCAGTGATCCATCTGGAGGTTGTAGGTTCTGGAATGTTACTAGTGCATGGAAACTTTGTATAATCTTATATTTTCCCCTAGGTATTCTTTAGGATTGACTGCAATGGTTTTCGATGGGGGTTTGGCAAATTTTGATGGTAGCATGGACTAACGGAAGCTTGCATAAGTGTCCTCCAGAGTAGACTCTTGACTCTATTTGAATTCTTCTAACCACTGCTACTTCATTAGTTACACTTCTTTTCCCCCTTTTGGTCAGGATGGCATTTTTTATCCCATGGTGCCAGGGCTGGACTCATCCCAGGGCATCATCTCCCATGCTGCCAGGGAGAATTTCACCCCTGCATGTCATGTCCTATGTAGGGGGGAGGACAATGATTTCACACGCAGAGTTGGGCTTGGAAAGAGGCCACACTTGAGCAACAGAAGAGGTCGTCCAGCAGTAGCTCAGGTATACCTATAGGTAGGCTAAGCTCTGCTACATACATAAGCTTCACAAGAGTAAGCCTCAAGATACAGAGCTTGGCCTATTGATTTGGGCGTCCCTAATGTTTGACACAGTATCAGGGATATTCCTGAGAGTTAAATTTAATAGTTCCATATTTTTTCTAGCATCCATCAAGAGACTTTGCCAATACTTTTACATTATCTGCTTAATGTATTCTAGGATGTATCCAGGCATTTCATTAAGCTATTCAGGATTAAAGGTCCTCATTCTTATTTGGGTATCCATGTGTTTCAATAGCTATTCAGACAGGTGGAGTTAGATTATGTGCTACAGAAAATTTAGGTTCCTGATAAAATAATCCTTTCTTCCTTTGTCTCAAAGAGTAGGTGCAGTTCTGAAATACAGACAATGTCTTTCTTACCTCTGTGTTCTGAATTGCCTTAACCCTAATCTGATTGGGTTCATTCTCATCTCTAAATATCAGATTATACATATATAAAACACCCTCTCAAAATCCAGAAATAATAATTACCCCCCTCCTGGCTAAATGTGTCTGCTGTAAGAGCTTGCAATCTAGGCCTCTGTTTTTCCTAAGCATTTTCTAAAGGACACCATACAAGAAAACAAATGTCCCACAGGCTACTTCACATTGTTGCATGCCTCACAACTTCAGTTCTTTTTGTAGTAGCACAATATTTGATTATAACTGTACACCATCATTCATCAATCAAATTCTCAGTCAGTGCATCCCTCAGCCACCGGCATTTATTAGGCATCTTGTATAATACCCAAAGTCCACAGTCCAACACTCTCAATTTTAAATAATTTCACTTTTCCCATGAGAAAGATAACCAATAAACACACCCTCACCAAATAGGAGATCTAAACCCCCCCTTAACTCTTGTCCCTCCCCACAGTTTTGTTGTGGTGTATTGTGGTGGCACCCCTATTGTTGCTGTGGTATTGCTGATGTTTGCCTATTAAACATAGCCCATAGGATGCAATAGCAGTTTCCCCCTGTACCCTGAACTTAAAAACTCATTATACATGAATCATACCTTTAAGTAGCTCTTGCAAGATCTTATTTATATTTCTAGTGCTAGTCAATGGGACACATACATCTAAACAACCCCACTGAATCATGTTTACCTTCAATATGGTAATATTACTTATAAACTCACTAGAGAAACACGTTCACTTCTATCTATTCCCTTACATTTGAGCTCAACCTCATTAACTAATCCTTCATCCATCTCTAGCTATTCTGTATCTCTAAGACCCCTATATTCTGTATTATATGCCTCCAATTTCACCTTTACCATGGCCAGAAAATTGGAGTCATACAGTATCTATCCTTATGTGTCTCCCTTAATTCACTCAGCATTATGTCTTCAACATTCATCCATCTTGTCATGTGCTTCAGGACATCATTTCATCATAGTGCTGCATAATATTCTATCATACGTATATACCACATTGTGTGATCCCACTCATCGGTTAAATGGGAATTTGGATTGTTTCCATCTTTTGATGATTATGAATAATGCTGCTATGAACATCAGTGTGCAAGTTCTGTTTTTGTCACTGCTTTCAGCTTTTCTGAGTCTACACCAAGTAGTGCTATTGCTGGGTCATAGGCCAACTTGATAATTAGTTTCCTAAGGAACCACCAAACTATCTTCCATACCAGATGCACCATTATATATTCCCACCAGCAGTGCTTAAGTGTCCCAATTTCTCTAGATCCTCTCCAATTACAGTTTCATATTGGTTTAATAGCAGCCATTCTTAAAACTGAGGTAGTTTCTCATTACAGCCTTGATCTGCATTTCCTCTATAGCTAATGAAAATGAGAATCTTTTCATGCACTTATTTTTTTGTCTTGGGTAGGCCACAGGAATCAAATCTGGTCTCCAGAATGGCTGGCAAGAATTCTGCCACTGAGCCACCATTGCACCACCCTCTTTATGTGCTTTTGAGCCATCTATATTTGCTCTTCAGAAAAAAATGCCTATCATAACTTTGGCCAGTTTATAATTGGGTTGTTTGTTCTTTTGCTTTTGAGTTGTATGATTTCTTTATGTCTACAGGATATCAAACCTTTGTCTGATGTGTGATTTCCAAATATTTTCTCTCACTGAGTTGGCTACCTGTTTACCTTTTTGACAGAGACTTTTGAGATGCAGAAGCAGTGGATTTCGAGGCATTCCCATTTATCTATTTTGTCTATTGCTGCTTATGTTTTTGGTGTAAAGTTTAGGAAGCTGCCTCCTATTAATAGATTTTGAGGATATTTCCTTACATTTTCTACTAGAAGCTTTGTGGTGCTAGTTCTTATATTTAGGTGTTTCATCCACTTTGAGATACTTTTTGTATAGCATGTAAGGTAAGAGTCCTCTTTCACTCACTTGGCTATTGATATCCAGTTTTCCCATGGCCATTTATTGAAAGGACTATTTTGTACAAGTTCAGTGGAGTTGAGGGTCTTGTCAAAAATCAGTTGATGATAGATTTGGTCTATTTCTGCCCTCTTGCTTCAATTCCATTGGTCAATACTTCTATCTTTGTGCCCGTACTGTGCTGTTTTGACCATTGTGTTTATAATAAGTTTTAAAATCAGGAAGTGTTAATTATTCCATTTTCTTCTTCTTTTTTAGGATGCGTTTAACTATTTGGGGTCTCTTTCCCTTCCCAATGAATTTGGTCACTAGCTATTTCAAGTCTTCAAATAGGTATTTAGAATTTTGATTGGTACTTCACTGAATGTGATTGGGGTATATTTGACATCTTAATTTTATTTAACCTTCCTATCCATGAGCAGGGAATTATTTTCCCACCTATTTAGATCTTTGATTTTTTTTAGTGATGTTATGTAGTTTTCTGTGTACAAGTGCTTTACATCCCTAGTAAAGTTCATTCTCTAGTAAAGAATCATTGATTCTTTTACTTGCTACTTTGAATGGAATTTTTCCTTAACTGACTCCCCAGTTAGGACACTGTTTGTATATAGAAATGTTACTGACTTTTGCACATTAATTTCATATCCCATCACATTGCTGAATCTATTTTTTAGCTCAAGTAATTTTATTGTAGACTTCTCTGGATTTTTCAAATATTGTGTCATGGCATCTGCAAATAATGAAAGTTTTACTTCTTCCTTTTCGATTTCTATGCCTTTTATTTCTTTTTCCTGCATGATTGCTCTAGCTAGAACTTCTTGTATAATGTTGAATAATAGTGCTGACAGAGTGCATCCTTATCTCATTTCCAATCTTAAGAGGAAAGTTTTCAATTTCTCTCCATTGAGTACATGCTGTCTATTGGTTGTTCATATATGCCCTTTATCATATTGAGGAAGTTACCTGTGATTCCTTTTCTTTGAAGTGTTTTTATCAGAAAAGGATGTTGAATTTTGTAGAATGCTTTTTCAACATCAATCGAGATGATCATTTGGTTTTCCCTTTTGATTTGTTAATGTGCTCTATTCCATTAATTGATTTTCTTGTGTTGATCCATCATACATTCTTGGTATAAACCCCACGTGGTCACGGTGTATAATTCTTTCAATTTGTTGTTGGATTCGATATTTTGTTGAGAATTTTTGCATCTATGTTCATTAGGGAGATTGGCCTGTAGTTTTCCTTTCTTATGGCATCTTTCCCCGATTTTGGTATTAGAATGATATTAGCTTCATAAAATTAGTTTGCTAGTGTTCCTTTCTCATCAATTTTTTGGAAAAGTTTGAGCAGGATCGGAGTTAGTTCTTTGTGGAATGTTTGTTAAAATTCCTCTGTGAAGCCATCATTCCCTGGGCTTTTCTTTGTAGGAAGATTTTTGATGATTGATTGAAACTTTTTACTAGTGATTAGTTTGTTGAGGTCTTCTAATTCTCACTGAGTCAGTGTAGCTTGTTTGCATGTTTTCAAGAATTTGTCCATTTCATCTAAGTTGTCTAATTTGTTGGTATATAGTAGATACTAGTATCCTCTTATGATTTCTTTTATTTCTTTAAGATCTGTAGGAACACAGCCCTTCTCATTTCTGATTTTGTTTATTTGCATCCTCTCACTTTTCTTCTTTGTCAGTCTTGCCAGTGGTCCATCAATTTTATTGACTTTCTCAAAAACCAATTTTTGGTTTTATTGATTCTTTCTATTGTTATTTTGTTCTCCCATTCATTTAACTCTACTTTAATTGTAGTTATTTCTCTTCTTCTATTCAACTTGGGATTAGTTTGCTGTTCTTTCTCAAGTTCCTCCAGGTTAGCAGTGAAGTCCTTGATTTTTCCTCTTTTGAGTTTTTTAATATAGGCATTTAGGGCAATAAATTTCCCTCTCAGTACAGCTTTTGCTACATCCCAAGAGTTCTGATAATAGCTACCAATTTCTCTAGTAATTTTTCTTTGACCCACTGCTTGTTTAAGAATGTGTTATTTAATCTATTTATATTTGTGAAAGTTCCCATTCTTTGGTGGTTATTGATATCCACCTTCATTCCATTGTGATCAGTGAAAATGCTTTGAATAGTTTCAATGTTTTTAATGATTATAGACCTGTTTTGTGCCCCAGCATATAATCTATCTTGGAGAACATTCCATGAGCACTAGAGAATTCTCAAATATATATACTGGTGATGTGAGGTGTAATGACATATATGCCAGTTAGGACTAATTCATTTATCAAGTTAACTTGTCTATTTCCTTGTTGATCTTCTGTCTGATTGTTCTATCTAAAGAGAAGAGTGGTGTATTGAAATCTCCTACTATTATTGTTGAAACATCTGTCACTCTCTTCAATTTTACCTATGTCTGTTTCATGTACTTTGGAGCTCCTTGATTGGGAGCATAAACATTTATGATTGTTGTTTCTTCTTGGTGAATTGACTCATTTATTAGTATATGATGTCCTTCTTTGTCTCTTATTATTTCTTTACATTAAAGTCTATTTGATCTGATATTAGTATAGCTGCTCCTGCTTTCTTTTGGTTACAACTCACATAGAACACCTTTTTCTATCCTTTCACTTTCAATCTATTTGTATACTTGTGTCTAAAATGAGTCTCTTGTAAGCAGCATAAAGCTGGATTATATTTCTTAATCCTTTCCGCCAACCTGTATTTTTAATTTAATACAGATCTGCCAATCTGTATTTAACTTATTAAAATACATTCAAAGTTATTACTGAAAAGTTGTTTCTTGAGTCCACCATCTCATCATTTGGATTTTGTCACATCCATATATTCTTTTTCCTCTTTCTATTTCTATCCTTTATGTTACCCTTAATAGTACTCTTCATATCTGTGCCCTCCTCTATACCTCCCCTGCCTGCCTATTTTACAACTGGCAGAATTCCTTTACTATTTTTTGTAGGGCTGGTCTCTTTGTGACAATTTTTTTCAGAATTTGTTTTTCTGGGAAAACTTTAATTTCCCCTTCAGTTTTGAAAGACACTTTGACTGTGTACAGAATCTTGATTGGAAGTCTTTCCCTTTCATGATCTTAAATGTATTATACAACTGCCTTCTTACCTCCATACTGCCAGTTCAGTAGTCTGAACTCATTCTTCTGTGGTATACCCTTGTATGTAGTAGATTGTTTTTCTCTTGCCACTTTCAGGATTTTCTGCTTCTTTTCACCGTTTGACAGACTGATTAGTGTTTCTCTTGGGGAAGGCCTATTTAGATTTATTCTATTTGGAGTTGATTGAGCTTCTTTGACTTGCATGTTTATGTCCTTCATAAAAAAAATTTTGAGAATTTTCCCCATTACATCTTCAATTAATTTTTCTAACCCTTTACTCTTCTCTTCTGTTTCTAGAACACCAATGATTCTTATATTTGTGTGATTTGTTTTGTTCATCATTTCCCTGATAATCAATACAAATTTTTCCATCTTTTTTGCCATTTGTTGTTTTGAGCATTCAAAATCAGTTGTCCTGTCCTCTAGTTTTCTTATTCTTTCTTCTGCCTCTTCAAATCTGCAGTTGTGTGTCTCTGGTATGCTTTTTATTTGGTATACAGCATCTTTTTTTATACATATTCTTTCAAATTCCTCTTTATGTTCTTCTTGGTTACCTATATGTTATTAGCCATCCATTTATTTTATCTAGTAGAGTTATAAGAATATCTTTGATTGGTTGCTCCAATGTCTGTCTCCTCTGGTGTTTTAATTTGGTTGTTAGGCTGGGCTATATCTGTCTGCATCATGATATGCCTAGTGACTGTCTCTCTTGGTGGCATGTAAATATCTTGATTGTTTAACTCTGGAAACTGATTGCCTTCAGTAATCTTAAGCTTTGTGTTTGTGAGATGGATGTGGAGGAGGATGCAGTGAGGAGGTGGGGAACAAATGTGAGGTGATCTGTTGCATTGCAGGTATAGGTGCAGGCTGGGGATGATATGCTGGTGACTGTGAGCATGGCGGCCAGTAGCGGGGAGGATGTATCTATATGGGTGGCCAGGTCTGGGGTACAGGGCCCTTGTGTGCACTGGTCTAGGGCATGGGGCCCTTTGTGA
>PVIY010021474.1:12748-42477 GCA_004026745.1 Myrmecophaga tridactyla | reverse complement strand
AGAAGGAGGATGAGAAGGTCAAGATGGTGGCTGGAGAGCCACTGGAGGTAGAGGAGGGTAGAGCTGAGGAGAAGACTATAGTTTCCCTAAATATGGTGGATGCTCTGGTCATCTAAAGGAAAAGGAATCAAGGGGATCAGAAAAGGAGGAAACTCCATTGGGCTGTTCATCCAGGAGTGAGGGCTCAGGGGTCTCTTAGGCTAGAAGAACCTGGGCCATAGAGCAAGAAATGCAGAGAGAGGGGAGGGAGCACAGAAGAAAAAAAGCCTGGACATAAGGAATCTCGGCCCATTTGTTGTTCCTCTGGCAAAAGTCGCGGAGTTCTGTAAGGATATTAAAATTGAAAGTCCCATCCTCAGGCAAATGGGAATCATTGGCCAATCGATATTGGAGCCAAGCCTTATTACAAGAGTTAGTGAGGTGTTTTGGCTTGATGTCTGGAAGTAAATCCAGTGTAGATAGGTTAGTTAGGAGACAACCCAGAGGAATAGAAGGTTTGGCTTTTGAGGATTTGTTGCCCATATTGGCAGGACTCAAAGGACTGACCCAGGGGGTGTCAGCATCCCAAGGCCCTGAGAGAGACCTCAGAGCTCTTATGAGTGGGGGCTCATCTCCCCAGGGGATGTCTCACCCTGGTTTGAAGCCCTTTCAGGTCCTGGAACTGAGAATCAGGAGGGAAACAAGAAGTGGGGCATCCCCATGACTTTTCAAGCCCCAGGAAAGGGTGTGAGGTTTGCAGGCATCCTGGCTCACCTTAGTCCTTGGAAGAGAACCTGACATGAATTCACGATTTTCAGAAGGTAATTTACTGACAGGCTTTCTCAGAATGGTGAGAACCGACAGCAGGGCTAGGAGGAAAGGGACTTACCCAATCTGTGGTGGGTGTAACGGTGGGCTGAGAGATCCCCTGTCACTGGATATGTGTAGGAAAGAAGAGAGAGGAGGCCGGGTCACCCTTGGCCAGGCATATGGCACCCATGCTCTCCTCCTGGGTTTTGGCACCAGATGAAAGGTTTTGGAGGCAAAAGAGAGAAAAGGCAGGCAAAGAAACTTTAGAGTGAGGAGGTTTATTCCTGCGCTCTGGGAAGAGCTCACAGAACCCAAGGTAGGGGCTGGTGAGTCCACCCCTGGGTCTTGATGCATGAGGTTTTTAAGAAGGGGGTCAAGTGACGTCTGGAAGGGGCAGCACATTTTGCACAGCTCAAGTCACAGTGACCTTCCCTTTTCTCCTGACCTAACATTTACAATCTACCAACCTTGGTTATCAGCCTTCACCTGATAACCTATGCCCTCAAATTCAATTCTCAGTTTGCACAATATAGTTAGTCCATAGTGGTGGGGTGTTATAATATTTGTCTTTTCATTTCTGACTTATTTAATGAAATAGTGTCCTCATGATCCGTTCACCTAGTTGCATGACTCACAAATTCATTCCTTCTTGGAGCTACTCAATATTCCATTATATGTATACACCACAGTTTGCTCTTTTGTTCATCAGTCAATATACTCTTAGGCAACCTCCATCCATTGAAAATTGTGAATACTGCTGCCATATTGGAAAACTGTCTGTCCATGTCTTTCATCCATTTTTTAATTGGGCTGTTTGTCTTTTTTGTTGTTGAATTGAATGTCTTTATAAATTCTGTATATTAAACTCTTATCTGATATGTGGTTTCCAAATGTTGTTTCCCATTGCGGAGGCTGTCTGTTTACTGTCCTGACAAAGTCTTTTGATTTGCAATATTATTCAATTTTCATTAGGGGGGTGCATGGTTCAGCAATTGAACCCAGGTCTCCCACATGAAAGTCGAGCATTCCACCACTGAACCCCTGTGCACCTGCAAAAGTATTCAATTTTGAGGAGATAACATTTATCTTTTTTATTGCTTGTGTTTTGGGTGGAAGGTCTAGTAAATCTCCTCTTATCACAAGATCTATACAAAATTTCCCTAACTTTTCTTCTGAAAGTTTTATGTTCTTAGTGTGAATGTCTAAGCCTTTTATCCATTTTGAGTTATTTTTCCTATGAGGTGTGAGATATGGGCCCCCTTTCATGCTTATGATTATGGGCATGAAGTTCCCCAAGTGCCATTTTTGAAGAGGCTGTTCTATCCCAGTTGAACTTGCCTGACAGCCTTATAAGAAATCAATTGTTCAAAGATAAGGAGGTCTATTTCTGAACACTCAATACAAATCCATTGGTCAATATATCCATCTTTATGCCAGTACCATGCTGTTTTGACCACTGTAGCTTTGTAATATGCTTTGAACTGAGGTGGTGTGAGATATCCAACTTCATTCCTCTTTCACCAAATATTTTTAGCTGTTTAGGTCATGCTGCCCTTCCACATAATTTGTTTGTTGTTTGCTCTATTTCTCTAAAGTAAGTTGTTAGGATTTTAAATTGATATTGCATTGAAACTATACATCATATTGGGAAGCATTGAGATCTTGGCAAGTTTATTCTTCCAATCCATTTATTTAGGTCATCTTTGATTTCTCTAAGCAATTTCTTATAAGTTTCGTGTATAGGTCCATTGTGGCCTTGGTTAAATTTATTCCTAAATATTTGGTTCTCTCAGATTCTTTTGTAAATGAACTTTTTTCTTTATTTCCCACTCAGATTCCTTTTCACTAGGGTATAAAAACACTACTGATTTTGGGTGTTGATCTTGTACTCTGCCACTTTATGGTACTCATTTATTAGCTCTAGTAGCTTTGCTGCCATTTTTTTTTTTTTAATTTTTGGCATATAGTATCAGATCATGTAAAATTTTTACTTTTTCTTTTCCAATTTGGATGCATTTAATTTATTTGCCTTGTCTAATTGCTCTAGTTACAATTACCAGTCCAATGTTGAATAACAATGGTGACAGTGGACAACCTTGCCTTGTTCTTAATTTTAGAGGGAAAACTTTCAGTCTTTCCCCATTGTGGATGGTGTTTGCTGTGGGTTTTTCATGTATTCCCCTTATCATGTTGAGGAAATTCCCTTCTAATCCTATCCTTCAAAGTGTTTTAATAAAGAAGGGAAATTACATTTTGTCAAATGTCTCTTTTACCTCATTCAAGATGATCATGTGGTTGTCCTGCTTTGATTTATCTATGTGGTGTATAACATTAATTTACTTTCTTGCATTGAATAAGTTTTTCATACCTGGAATAAATCCCACTTGATTATGGTGTACAATTCTTTTAATGTGCTGCTAGAATCAATTTGCAAGTATTTTGTTGAGGATTTTGCATCTATATTCATTAAAGGAATTTGTCTGTAATTTTCTTTTCTTGCAGTATCTTTGTCTGGCTGTGGTATTAGGGTGATGTTGGCTTTATAGGATGAGTTAAGTAGCTTTCCCTACATCCTCAATTTTTTGAAGAGATTGAGCAGAATTGGTACTAATTGTTTCTTGAACACCTGGGAGACTTCATATCCGCAGCAATTGGGTCCTGGACTTTTCCTTTTTGGGAGCTTCTTGATGACTGATTCAATCTCTTTCCTAGTGATTGGTTTGCTGAGGTCATCTATTTCTTCTTGAGTCAATGTTGGTTGTTCTTGCTGTTCCAGATATTTGTCTATTTCATCAACATTGTCCAGTTTATTAGCATATGGTTGATCATAATATCCTTTCTTTATCTTCTTTATTTCTGTGAATCAGTAGTTATGTCCCTGTCTCCCATTTCTTACTTTCTTTATTTGCTTCCTCTCTGTTTTTGATTTGTTGGTTTAGCTAATGGCCCATCAATTTTATTGATTATCTCAAAAAACCAACTCACTTTGTTGATTCTCTCTTTTATTTATTTATTTTTGTTCTCATTTTCATTTATTTTGGTTCTAATCATTTTCTTTCCTTCTGTCTGCTTGGGGTTAGTTTTCTGTTCTTTTTCTAGATTGTGGATCTCAAATTTTGCTATTTCTTCTTACTTAATATATTTAGGGCACTACGTTTCCCTCTCAGCACCATCTTAGCTGCATCTTATAAGTTTTGAAATGATGTGTTTTCATTTTTCTTTGTCTCAAGATATTTACTGATTTACTTGTAAGTTCCTCCTTGACACATTGGTTGTTTAAGAGTGTGTTGTTTAGTCTCCACATGTTTGTGAATTTTCCAGACTTCCTCCTCTTATTGATTTCTAATTTCATTCTGTTATGATCCAAGAAAGTGTTTTATATAATTTCAATCTTTTTAAATTTATTGAGACTAGCTTTGTGACCCAGCATGTTGTCTATCCTGGAGAATGATCCTTAAGCACTTGAGAAAAATATGTGTCCTGCTGTTGTGGGGTGTAATGTTCTGTAAATGTTAAGTTTGGTTCATTTATCATATTATTCAAAATCTTTGTCTCCTTATTGATCCTCTATCTAGATGTCCTATCCATTGATGAGAATAATGTATTAAAATCTCCTATTATTATTGTAGAGATGTCTACTTTTCCCTTCAGTGTTATCAGTGTATACCTCATATATTTTTGGGGCACACTGGTTCAGTGTGCAAATATTCATGATTGTTATATCATTTTGATGAATTGTTTCTTTTATTAATATATAGGATCCTCCTTTGTCTCTTTTAATTGTTTTACATTTGAAGTCTAGTTTGTTGGATATTAGTAGAGCTACCCCTGCTTTTAACTTGTTGTTGTTGCTTGTGTGAAATATCTTTTTCCAGTCTTTCATTTTCAATCTTTCATTTTTATCCTTGGGACTAAAGTGAGTCTCCTGTAGACACTTTAAATGGATGGGTCCTTTTATCCATCTGCCAGTATATGTCTTTTCATTGGGAAGTTTAATTCATTAACATTTAATATTATTACTATAAGGCAGTACTTTCTTTTATCATTTTGTCTTTTGTATCTCATATGTCATATACTTTTTGTCTTTTCACTTTTACTGTAGTCTTTATTTCTACACTCTTCTCCAGTCTTCTCTTTTCTGTCTTTTCCTGTCTGCCTGTAGTTTTTGCTTTAGTAGTTTTTATAGAGCTAATCATTTAGTCATGAACTCTCTCTGTGAGAGTATTTGAAACTCTACCTATTTTTGTTGGAGGGTTTGCTGGGTATAGAATTATTGGTAAGCAGTTTTCTCTTTTAGAATAATAAATATATCATACCACTGTTTTCTCACCTCCATGGGTTTCTGCTGAGAAACCTGTATAGTTTCATCAAGCTTCCCTTGTATGTGAGGGATCACGTTTCTCTTGCTGTTTTCAGAACTCTCTGTTTGTCTTTGACATTTGAAAATCTGATTATTTAGTGTTTTGGAGTAGATCTATATGGATCTATTCTGTTTGGTGCACACTGCTCTTCTTGGAGCTGTAATTTGATTTCTTTCATAAGGGATTGGAAATTTTCAGTGATCATTTCCTTTATTATCCATTTCTGTCCTTTTTTCTTTCTCTTCTGGGACACATATAACACATATGTTCATACACATCATGTTGTCATTTGATTACCTGAGACCTTGCTCATATTTTCCCACTCTTTTCTCTCTCTGATCTTTTGTATGTAAGATTTCTGATGTCCTGTCTCTCACTCACTAAAGCTTTCTTCTACCTCTTTGACTGCTATTGATAGTCTCCACTGTGTTTTTCATGCCTTCTATTGTGCCTTTCATTCCCACAAGTTCTGCCATTTGTTTTTTTCAAGCTTTCAAGTTCTTCATCTTAGTAGCTTTCTTTATATCCTTCATCTCTTTTGCCACATCTTCTCTCAACTCATTGATTTGATTTTTGACTTGACTTAGCATTTTTGGTTGAATATTAATTGGTTGTTTCATCTCCTGTATGTCATCTAAAATGTTAGTTTGTTCCTTTAACTGGCCATATCTTTATCTTTCCTAGTATGACTCATAATTTTTGCTGGTGTCTCAGCATCTGATTTCCTTGATTAGGTTATTCTTGAGGTCAATCTTCACCATTTTATCTAGGGTTTCCTAGTTTGTTGGCTTTGTTCTCTGTCTTTGTTTTTTTTTTTGCTTTTATTTTAACTTATTCTAGCACTCTAACATAGCCTCTTTTTAATTGTTCAGTACTTTTCAGCTCTTGTTTTTATAGTTCTTGACCTACCTAATGTAACCCTTTTTCTTTCTTTTCTTAGGATGGTGTCCCCAATATCATTGACCCTAGTAAAGTTTTCCCAAACAAGACAGGAAGCCCAAATCTCATGAGAAGAGTATAATCAGTATCAAGTTTCCCCAATAATGAGATCCAGCAGGTTGTTAGAGATTCCTGTGAATCCTCTAGACTCAGTGCTTTTCAAGTCCTTCCCAGGAGGTGGTGCTTTTATACTCCCCACTAGCATAAAATTCTTCAGTGTCTTTAATTCTAAGCTGAACATAATACTGCCCTCAGTGTGGTTGAAACAGATGTGGAGGTAGAAGGCAGGCTTAGGACTTAGTCCCTGTGTCTGAATCCTCTAACTGACAGCCACCATGACACTTGAGCTGAGCACTGTCACTCCTTTTTCTGGGGATGATCAGCCCTTTAGGAAATTATATCCTTCTCTTTACTTGATACTTTGTCTCTCAGACCTATCTTAACTCCACACTTGCCTGGATCAGAGCTGACAATTTTAACTGTCTGAGACTTTCTCTAATGAACTAGTTAGAATAATTTTGAATAAAAAAGGAAATCTCCTTTCAGAGCCACTGTGCTTGTTTGAAATGGTTGGGTACCACAGAAAAATGGTGTTCTTTAATCCTGATTCAATATTATAGGGTGGAAACTTTGACCAGATAGTTTCCATGGAGATGTGACCTATCCAGCCCTGCATGTTACATTTGTTATAAAGAAAAGATGTGACCCCACCCATTCAAGGTGGGTCTTGATTAATTTTCTTGAGTTCTTAAAAAGAGAAGATATTTTGGAGAAAGGACACTCGTTTCAAAGCCAACAGAGATGCAGACATTTGGAGATGATTTTAGTGCCAACAGAGAGAGCAGACACCCAGACATCAACATGTGGAGATGCAGAGCCCTGCAGACATTGCCATATGCCTTCCCATGGGGTGCTAAGCAAGCCAGAACCCAGAGTTGTGTCTTGGAGGAGCTAAGTGAAGGCCCACAGAGGCTTTGAGAAGAAACCACTGGCATCAGAAGAAACCATTTGGAACAAGGGCTAGTAGACATCAGCCATAGGCCTTTCCGTGAGCAGACATCGACCATTCTTGAATGAAGGTATCATTCTGAGGACATCTTTATTTGGATATATTTATAGTTTTAGAATCACAATCTTGTAACTTAATAAATTTCCTTTTTAAAAGTCATTCCATTTCTGGTATATTGCATTTCAGAAACATTTGACAAACCAAAACATATTTTGGTACCTGAGAAGTGGGCCTACTGTTTGCAAATACCAAGCATGCTGGGATGGCTTTTTAATGGATAAGAAGAAGATTTTGGAAGAATTCTGATTACTTGATAGAAAATGCTTGAATTGCTTTGAAGAGACCATTGTTAGAAATTTGGGCTCTAAAGATACTTTGGTAAGACCTTAGGCAGAAATAATATATGCATTATTGCAAACTGGAAGGAAGGTGTGTTGGTTTGAAACTGTTATGTACCACATAAAAGCCATGCTTTTTAATCCCAATTGAATATTGTTGGGTGACATCTTTCTGACAAGTTGTTTCCCTGGATATATGACCTGCCCAGCTGTGTTTGGAACTTTTTGATTAGGTGGTTTCCATGAAGATTTGTCTACAACCATTCAAGGGGTGTCACTTACTGGAGTCCTTTGAAAGGGAACCATTTTGGAAAAAGCTTCAGAACTGACACAGACAGTGCTGTTTGAATATGCAGAAAGTGAATGCCCCCACAGAAGCTGCTTGAAACAGGAAGCCAAAGGACCAGTAGATGTCAGCAACATACCTTCCTAGATTGACCTTTCTTGAGTAAAGTTATGTTTCTCTGGATGCCTTAGTTGGACATTTTTATGACCTTAGAAATGTAAACTTTTAACATAAATACCCTTTATAAAAGCCAACCTATTTTTAGCATACTGGTTTTCTGGCAATGTAAACAAGCTAAAACATAAGGTAACCCTTGTTTTATAGCAGAAGAGAATTTCACAAAACTGCCTACTGGTGTTGGATGGAAGCTAGCATTTAAAAGTGGAAAGCTAAAAAAGAAAAATAAGTAAATAAAATAAAAGTGACAAGCTGGAGTTCTCAGCTAAAGAGATTTCCAAACTAAATGTGGAGAATAAAGTCTGGTTTATCCTTGCAGATTATAGTAAAATGTAACAGGAAATATATAAATTGAGAACTGAACTCTTGGGTACAAAGAAACCAGAATTTCATGGTATGGAAAATACTGGGCATTCAGAAAGTGAAACCATGGAGAATGGGGCCCCATATGAGGGTTTAACCAAACATGGAAGCAGTCAGCCATTGCAGGAAAAGAAAGGATTGGAGGTAGAGTAATCCAGAATGGATTTGTGGGAAGTCTCATTGTCTGATAGACTTGGTCCCTATTTACTGGTTGGAAAACTAACAAATTTCTTCTGTGAATACTATGAATGGAAGCACTGCCAGTCTGGACTAACAGGGAAAGAAAAAGGACAAATTGAAGGAAAATTGACTTCAAATGCAGATCCATGGAAGCTAAGGTTTGAAGTCAAGAGATCTTGAGCCAAGATAGCAGACCCTTCCATCCGCATGGGAAGGGTGGGTTTGACCTGGAATCAGAGAGTAGGTTTTCTGTTTCAACAATAAGGAGGATTTTCAGTGCCCCAAGCCTCAGCAAGGGTGGAGGATATAAGCCAGGGATGAGAGTTGCCTGGCAATTGCCCTGTTATGCTGGAGGTGTTGAGCATGTGCCCCAGAGATGGCAAAGATCCCAGGTGCTGCCCTGATGATTGTAGAAGGTGTAGCCAAAAGAAACGTGGTCCACACAGTGCATCTCAATTTTCAGCTTTCAACCCAGTGTTTGGAGAGAATAGGCTTGCTACAGGGGCCCTTGGAAAGCATGGGAATGCCATTTCTAAAGCCCCTATGGTAACTGTCTCTCAGACTGAAATCTGATGGAGTTTTCCCAGGAGATTTTCAGAACTATTTGTGTCTGTAATCCCTATTTTCCTTTTGCTTTCTCCCTGTGGAAATGAGAACATGTATAGTAAAACTGTTTTCCTTTGTATATTGGAAACAGATAATTTGCCCTGAGTTTCATGAGTCAACAATCTAAGGAGAATTTTGCCTTAAGATAGATCATGCCTGTGGCTGGCTTTGATGAGATTTTGTACTGTTTCTGACTTTGAATTGCATTTGTGTTGTTACCAAAATGATTTAAGTATTTTTGTGATATTGTGATGGAATTAATAAATTTCATATACAGAAGGAATACGTTTTGGGGATCCAGAGGGTGGAATGTGCTGTTTTGATACCATTGAGTACCCCTAAAACAGCCATGTTCTTTAATATTGATTCATTATTGTAGCATGGAAATTTTGATTGGATTGTTTCCATGGAGATGTGACACAACAAATTGTTGGTGTGAACATTGATTAGATTGCTTCTGTGGAGCAGAAGCACACCCAATTTTAGGTGTGACCTTTTGGTCAGATAGAGATACGATTCCTCCAATTCAAGGTGGGTCTCAATTAGCTTTCTGGAGTCCTTTAAAAGGGGAGACATTTTGAAGAAAGTGCACTTGCTTCAGAACCAACAGAGACAGACAGCTAAGCAAGCCAGAACTGGAGTTATGTCCAGAGGAGCTAAGAGAAGGCCCACAGATGCTTAGAGAAGAAAGCTCTGGCAACAGAATCTGGAAGCAATGGAACCAGGAACAAGGACTATCAGATACCAGCTGTGGGCCTTCTCATGTACAGACATCAGTCTTTCTTGAGTCAAGGTATCTTTCTGTGGATGGCTTAGTCTGAGATTTTTATGGCCTTAGAACTGTAAAATTCTAATTTAATCAATTCCTCTTTTAAAAGATATTCAATTTCTGGTATATTGCATCCTGACAGCATTTAGCAAACTAGAACAACCACTTCTCAGCACCCAAGTTTCACCTGTCATGCAGAGGTGATACCTGGCTTTATATGCCTTGGACTACAGACATTTTCCAGTACCTTAAGCTGGGCCCACTCCAAAGTCATGGATTTTTTTTGTTTTATTTTTCATCAGCCTTTCTCCTGTCTGCCAAAAGACATAAGAATTTCTTTCTTATGTGCTCTCAGTTTTATCTTTGCTTGGAGCTTGTATTCAGCAGGCAAATGTGTAAATTAAAAGTACAGTTGGAGTTTGGCTGGGCTGCCCTCCTTTGCTCCTAGCAGAGACCTCTTATTTTTCCATTGGGAAGTGTATCCAACTGAGTCTAATGTGTAGGATTTGGGGGACTTAGCTTACAGTTCTATGGTGTGATCTGGGCCCTTCCACATTCCACACTTGTATACAATGTGTCTTCAATCACAGATATCCACTTGGTCCAGGTAGTTTCTAGCTATTTATTAGCTGCTCTAAAGATGAACTAAATTCCACACCTCATTATACCACCACCTTACCCCACCTCCTGTTGTGATTTGCTCTTTAACCCATTGCTTATTTAATAGTACATCAATTTCCAAACTTTTGTGAAGTTTCCAGTTCTCCCTTTGTTATTGATATCTATGTTCATTTCACCATGTTCAGACAAGATACATTGTATGCTTTCCATGTTTTTTAAATTATTGACACTTGTTTTATGACCTAAGATATGGCCTCTCCTGGAGAATATTCCATGTATAATCAAGAGGAATGTGTTCTGTTTTTGGGTAAAGTGCTCTATATAGGTCTGTTGAATTTAACTGGTTTAGACTATCCTTCATATCTTACATTCCTTTGTTGACCTTTGTCTAAATGTTCTATCCATTATTGAAATTGGTATAATAAAGTCTCCTACTATTAGTGTAGAACGGTCAATTTTTCTCTTTAAATTTGCTTCATATATTTCAGGGCCTTCCTTTTAGATGCATAAATATTTAAAATTGTTATATTTTCTTTGTAATTGATCACTTTATCAGTACATTAAAACTGTACTTATTCCTTATAACTGTTTTGAACTTAAAGTCTCCTTAGTCTGATATTAATATATTTACCCCAACTCTCTTTTATTTTTTTACTATTAATATTATTTTTATGTATAGGTGGGCACTGGGAATCGAACACAGGTCTCCAGCATGGCAGGCGAGAACACTGCCAGCTGAGCCTCTGTGGCCCAACCCCCAACTCTCTTTTGGTTACTACTTGCGTAATGTATATTTTCACATCCTATCACTTTCAACCTACTTATATATTTGAATTTAAGTTAAGTCTCTTGTAGAAATTTGGGTCATGCTTTTTACTCATTGTGCTACTCTTTGCCTTTTGATTGGAGATTTTAATCCATTTACATGTAAAGTCACTACTGATAATGCAAGAGTTTCTTCTGCCATTTTGTTATTTTGTTTTTGTAAATATACCTATTTTGTCATGGCTTCTGCTCTTAATGCTTACATTAATAATTATTTTATATAATATTTTCTTGTACCACATTGAGTCCCTCATTATTTTTATCCAGATATCATTTTCAAAAATTTTCTTTGTAGTTACCATGGCAGTAAAATCCTAAATTTATAAAAATTGTATTTAATTTTATCATGATTTGGCTTCAATACAATGGACATACATTATTCCAGTACTGCTCTGCCTTCCCAGCTTTTCTGTATTTGTTGCAAATTATATATTTGTATATTGATATCTCAAACCACAAATTTATTATTATGGTTTAATGAATTTGCATTTTATCACTTGTAGAAAATAAGGAGAGTAGTTACATACCAAAAATACAATAAAACTTACATTTATAATTCACCATGATGTTACCTGTATGAGAGGTTTTTATTTCTATATGCTGTTTTGAAACATTGTCTAGTGTTCTTTCCTTTCAGTTTGAAGAACTCCCTTTAGTATTGCTTGTAGGCAGATGTAGTGGTGATGAAGTATTGCATACTCAATTTTTATCTGCAAATGCTTTAATTCCTTCCATATTCTTGCGGTATATAAAATCCTTGCTTGGCAATTGTTTCCTTTCAGCACTTTAAGTATTTCAACCCACTGCCTACTTCCCTCCATGGTTTCTAATGGGAATCATCATCAATCTATTTTGGTCTCCCTTGTAGATGACACATTGCTTTTCTCTTATAGCTTTCAGAGCACTCTCTTTGTCCTTTGACAGTTGATCTTCAACTTTCTCCTTTTGGTGTTTTCTGGAAATGAATAGTCATGCCTTTTGCTAGGTTTGGGAAGTTTTCTGTCATTATTTCTTTGAATATTCTTTCTGCCCTGTTCTCTCTTTTTTTCTCCTGTTGGGATTCCCATGATGCATGTGAATATCATTGATGGTGTCCTAGAAGTTTCTTAGGCTATTTTCACTTTTTATAGCTCTTTCTTCTTTTTGCTTCTAATCCTGGTTCATGTCAATGGTTAGTCTTCAAGCTTGCTGTTTCTTTTTTCAGCCAGCTCCAATCTGTGGTGGAATCCTTGCTGGGAATTTTTCCTTTCTGTTGTTGTGGTCTTCAACTCCACTAATTCTCTTTGGTTCCTTTTTAAAATTACTAGCTCTCTAGTGAGACTCTCATATTCATTCATTGCTTTCCTGATATCATTTGTTTCTTTTTATGTATTTTCCTTCATCTTCTTGAGGATATTGAGGACATTTTCTTTCAACTATTTTTTCTAGCATGCTTACAATCTGGTCTTCATTGTTAGTGTTTTCTGAATTTTCATCCTCTTACTTTGGACGTATCATTATTTCCTGTTTTTTGTTTGTTTGTCTTGCAATGTCTTCTTGTACATGTTACATTTTAATATTTTAAAATGTTAACTCTGTGGTTTATTCCATAAAATATCAGTTTCTTGAGATTGTAACCAGCTGGTGATATGGTGGAGATTTTCTTGAGTGCCAACCCTCCTGAGGAATGTCCACCCAATGTGAACACAAATTACAGGGCCTTCCCTGTTCTGGGCCTGAGTATTTTCCTGGGCTTGATTTGCTAGTGGCTTAGAAGTCCCCATTTATAGTCATTTGATATTGTCTTACTTCCCAAAGGGCAGACATTCCCCCTCTGCAGTATATCCCACTGCCAGCCTGAAAACATGCAAGATTTTGCCCCAGAGGATCCACCTCAATTGTTTTTTTACAGTGGTTTTGTTTTCTCAAGCTGCTACTTTGTATAGAGAAAAACTGGGAGGGGAAATAGACTGAAGAGTAGTTTCTGAAGTTAGTCTTTCCTAGTCAGAACTAGGTCTAGAGTCCCTGAAGGAAGCATTAACTGTCTCCAGTCTGCCCTGAAGAGGGGGAGAGAGGGGCCAGAAAGTAGGCAAGAAAAGGAGCCAGGAGCTTTTTCCATGGTTCCCCAAATCTGTGCTTTCTTTAACTTTCACAACAAATGTAGTACTTCAACTCTTCTTCACAGCTCTGAGGGAGTGTATTATCTTTAGCTCTCTTCTGCCATTTTTTTTCCTCAGGAATAGTAGATGTTGGAACAATGGGCACAGTAATCCAATGTTGCTAGTCAAAAGTCATGCTCTGCAATTGGCAAGGCATGAGGAAGTAGATTTTTATGTCCCCTTCTGGCACTCCCCACTGCCACCTGCTGTGAAAGTGGGGATTGGGTACCTTTAGCCTTGGCATGGTGAGAGCAATTTACTAGTATTTACAAATCTCTTCTTCCAGGGATGCTGTACAGTGATTTACTAAATTTGAGGTTTTGAAATAGTTGATTCAGTCAATTCTTCCCTGTTTAATGGTTGTTTTGGTGGAGGGACTGATTCCTCAAGCTTCTTATTTGGCCATCTTCCCACAATTCCTTTGGAATACAATCTTTGAAGCTCTAAAATACAAGTTCAAAATAACAAATCCACACCCAGAGAAAATATTACTCAAATATGTAGTCAAAACTAAGATGGTTTCAGACTCTTTTTCTTATGTATCTCATATATATACTCACATAATACTAAAGGAATTTCTCCATACAGAAGGAAAATAAAAGAAGGAAACAGAAGTTCAGGAATTAATGAAGAGACATTAAAGTTTAAACAATAATAAATGTATATTTTTTCTGTTCCAAATAATAATGATATATCGTGGAGGTTGATAGATGAAACAATAAAAGACAAATTAATAGTTTTAAGAAGAGCAAAAGGTATAAATGGATTTGAAGTGATCTAATTCCTGCCATTATATGGGTATGGCAAAATATTTGTATCCAAGTGCAAAAAGTAAATAAAAGATATGTTTTAATCAGTAAGATATACAATATAAGGTTAGCAATAGAATGATAATTAATAATTTGAGAGAAAAATATAATTAATAAATACTTGATAAACCCAAATTAAGTGTTAGTAAAAGGGTTATTTAAAAAATCAAAGAAAACAGTTGGTAAACTTACTGTAAGATTATTGATAAAAGTCCAAAAACTTCTTAACTTTCATTACATGACAAAAAAAATTGAAGAAGTCTTTTTTTTTAATTTTTGCATGGGCAGGCACCAGGAATCGAAGCTGGGTGTCCAGTGTGGCAGGTGAGAACTTAGCCACAGAGCCACCGTGGCCCACTCTAAAGAAACTATTTTAAAGACTCAAATTCTCAGAATAAATAAAATTACAAGCAAAATTTTATACTGCTGTCAAGTATCACATGTTAAATATGACAACATGGAAAACTCTGAAAATCAATATAAAGAAAAATATATACCATGCCTAACTTAACCAAAGAGAAACTGGTGAGGCTAGATTAACATTACATAGCACAGAATTAAGTAGGGAACATTGTTAAAGGTAAAGTAAGAACCTTTAAGTTGTAAATCTAGCAGGAAGATACCACATTTTCAAAATGTGTATCAATACAATAATTTAGACTCAAGATATATAAAGCAAATACTGACAAAACCAAAACATGTAATTCTCAGTGGATTTGAGCAACTGTGAACAAAACTAAGGATATTGAAATTCTGAAAACATGATTAACAAAATGGATCTCTCTATATGTATACATTTTTAATATTATATGAATAAATACAAATTTTCTCTTCAAGATGCACAAATACACAACGCACATTTTCTTTGCAAGGACACATACAATATTACTAAAGTGACCATATGCCAAGTCATTAACCAAAGGTCAAAAATTTCAAAGAACTGACATAATTCCTAACACAAGCATATTAAATTAAAAATCAATTTTATGGGCAGGCAACTGTGGCTCAGTGGCAGAGTTCTCACCACCCATGTTCAGTTTCCATGCCTGCCCATACCAAAAAATATATATATATATTAGTTCTAAATAGCAAAGAGTTCAAAAGAAATCCAGTGAAGTTCTAGGGACTGTAATGTTCTGCATATCTGATAAAAATCTATTTTTTTGTACAGTTGGTAGCATGTGTTTTCATGCTCTCTTTTCATAATTCAGGGAGTTATACACTTATTCTCTGTGTAGTTTTCTTGGAGAAGAACCAGCTATTTCAAATCCAAAGCAAGAAGACCTCTGAAATAGAGGAGTTTTAGTCCTTGAGAGAGTACCATACTGTTTTGCATCAGAGTTTTTATTATAATGAGTCTTTTGGTATCTACAAAATAATATAACGGATAACAGTTAATCAGCATTGACCTTGCCAGCTCTTTTGCTGAGTGCTCTATGTGTATTAGCTTATGAAATGCTCACAACTCTGTAAGGAAAATAATGCCTGAGAAATTTTACCTTCCTTAAGGCCGCAGATTTTATCCTAACAGCCAAGGTTCTTACACAAAAATAACTCACCTTTCTGAGCCAAGACACACATGATGAGAGTGAAATAAGCATGATAATATTCAGTCCATCCTTCCTGATTCATTATTGAGTAGTAAATTACTTTGGTCTGTATGCAAGTAAATAGAGGAAACAAATTGTTTCAGCATACATTCAATTAGCACTGTGCATTCCTCACTGTTAAAATTATTTTATTCAAATATTCCTTGGCAACTTGAGCCAGGACTGCTTGCTGGGGGATTCCATCTGCCTGTCCAGGAAGGCAGTTTTCCAAGGTCCTGAAACCAAATGAGACCATTGACTTTTGTCAAAACCTAAGCCTTTCATTCTATAGACTTATCTGGTATGTGTTTCATTTAAATAACATTTGTTATTTAAAACTATATATTTTCCTTATATTTTTAAAATTATACTTTTTTTTTTAATGTGGGCAGACTCTGGGAAATAAACCAAGGTCTCTGGCATGGCAAGCAAGAATTCTGCCACTGAGCCACTGTCACATTGCCTTATACTTTGTTTTTAAAGTGAGGAGATAAATGTTTCAAAAGTTAGCATGCCTACTTTTCTTATGTTCTTACTGATGGGAAAATGAAGCTGACACATAAATACTTAAAAGTTCAATAAGGATTCCTCTAATCATTTTACCAGTGAAAAGCATGAGATTTAGTACTTATAATTCCTTAAACAATTATAGATATGAATCCACCAAAATGAATCTGAGTATTTAGTTAGACTCCCAAATACATATTGTAGAGAATAAGTTTTATATTTTGGTTTTGGTTAGAATTGCACAGGCAACTCCTTAACTTAAGAAAAAGATTTTCATTTACTGAAATTGATCAGAATTGCATGTTTGTTCTGGCATGCAAGTACAGTTTATAAGCATGAAATTGTATATTTTTGCAATAGAGATAGTTGCATCTTTGTGGAAGCATATTTATAACACTGGTTTTTAAAAAATAAGTGTGAACTGATATTTGTATAGGTTAATATATGGAGCAAATATTGTATATTGGTTCAATCACCTCATAGTCCAACCTTTTGTTTTATCTTTTGACACTAAGGAAGTATTTGTCTTTCTCAAGTGACCTGGCAATGAGAGTTCAGAAAATGATTAAGATGTCCAGCTCAGATTCACTTACGTGAGAGATGAATTTTTATTGGCATTAATAGGAAGCGAGGCAGAATTCAAGGAATTTCCTTTACTGATGCACTTGAAAAAAGCAAGTATAGGAAAGACTTCTAATGGTGGTTAAGAGTTGGTGTTTTAGCAGTAATAAATTACTGATTGTGGCAGGAACAGCTGCAGGCTTGGTAGCCTCATTCTACAGAGTTGCTTTGTAAAACTTTCCTGGAAGTTCATCTTGGAACATATTTCTTCAGCACTGCTAATAAATCCCTTTCTTTGATCCCTGCTAAAGCACCTATTCTCTTAAATTTAATCTTTCATCAATTAAATGATACAAAATAATATTATATAAGTAAATAAGAGACAAATTTATGTATGAAAAAAATAAGACCATCATTAAAATAAATAAAAGATTGAAAGCACAAGAGCCAATTTGAAAAATAGAAATTTAAGTACAATCATTGAAATTAAGAACTTGACAGGTACCAAGTGGATTCAATGCAAATTATTTCAGCATATCAAGGCTTTATCAATCTGAATGTGCTTTATTTTTTCCCTACAGCTCTACTTTGTGGTGCTTTATTTTCCAGTTTATTTTATGATTATTTTGACTTTTTTCCATAAGGTTATGTTTCTTTGGAATTTTATGTCTAGGACTCAGCACCCTCAACTCTTTGTGTTTTTATCCAGGTGTGTTCTCCTTCCCATGGGTGTATAGGACATTTGACTCACTTCTAACCAATGGAATATGACAAAGATGAAGTAACAACACTCTTATGATTATTGTACCTCATATAAGACTATTGCTAACAGCCTTCATCTAGAGTCTCTCTTTCTCTGCTATGGTCTTAGGAGAAGTAAACATTCATGAATTCTTCACACATAAGTAAATTAATTCCATGTATACTTAATGAACAAAAACCTGAGTAAGCCCTACAGCTCCCACCTTTAGTTCAATTTCCAAATGAAGATCCAACCCTTGTGACACTTGGATGGCAGCTTTAACACCCAACTAAGCATTTCCTGGACTCCTGAGGTATAGAATCCATAATATTATTATCCATGTGTGCTATTCTAAAATGTAAGTTTATAGTAACATGTTCTTCAGTACATTGAATTCATATACCAGGTACCTTTCTTAACCTCAGAAGTGAGGATTTTTTTTTCAGAAAACTAGTTCAGATTCTGTAAAATTTCCAATCCCATATTTTAAACTCCCTGGTAATACAAAATCTGATACACCAATTTCATTCATTTTCCATTTAATTACATTTCCTTCTGAAGTACATTTTCATTGATTTTTATTTAATCATTTTTATTTTTGTCATATTTAAGACATTATTAACTTCCATCCATTCCACAACATTCCTACATTACATTTTGTTATGATGTAATGTAAAAGTCAGATGACTTTTATAATCTAATTGTGTCGAGGGCTTGAGCTATGGGTTACTCTATTCTCCCTTTTAATATATTATTTTAGGAGATGTATGGAAATATTTTAATTTAGGTACTCATAATATTCATAAAAGAAAATGAATCTTAGAAAAGTAATTTTTTACCCTCCCATGTCTCCAAGTAGAAAATGGTAGAAAGGAAGTCATCAGCAATTACATCTTATCCGGCATAGACTCTCCTTTAATGCTTAATTACACTTACAGAGAAACTTCTACCCATATAAAAAAATAAGCCATTTGAGAAGCAACATAATACTGTTTCTTAACTCAAGTCCACTGTATCTCAAACAATCAAAAGCAAGCTCAGTCTTTTCGACAAAGTATAATCGCTATCATACTTTTTTGGGTAATATTCATTCATCTTAGAGTTCAGTAAGAATCCCTCTTTACCATCTTGCAAGATGACACAAATTTAAAAGGCTGGCACTAACACCGTTTCTTCTATAAACCATTTGGGAAAATGTGGATGGATAAGGAAATAAGAAAAATATATTAACAGGTAACACTGTGTTGTTTTCTGCAGTTTTTTTATAAAGCCATTATTCATCAAGTATATCATTCAGGATGGACTACGGTATTCTTCATTCATATATAACGTCAAAATGTCAAAGGCATAATATGAATTTATTTATCACTCCCAATTCATGTCAGATGCAGATTGGCAGAAGACTCACCTGACATTTTGCTCCAACAGGGATCCAAGAAAATAGCATTTGATTTATCAGTAAGTGGCAGGAAGAAGAAAGGTGGAGAATAACTCAGAGGTCAGTACATGCTCCCATTTGTAATTGACATGGTATTTCTGCCTATATTTCATGGTTGTAAATAGTCTAAAAGAAATAACATAATTATAAAAGTAAGAAATTGAAATCATACTAATTGTCAGAAAAGTGAATGTGCTAATTTTTTGCAGAGCATTTTTCAGTTTCAAAACTATCCTTCAATATCTAACCCTAAAATATGGGAATGTGCTCTGCAAACTGCATTTCCAGTTTCCTTTGCCAGCTGGTTTCCTGACGTTAGAGCAAAATTGAAAAACAGAAGTGAAGGAAAGGGATTTTTTTCTTTCTTTTTTCTTTTTTTTCCCCTTAGTATCTGTCTGTATTAACACAGCAGTGGTGACTTCATAGAGAAGAAATTGGCCCCAGCTTTATCTTATACAATCATCTTATCATTCTTTTTATTTCTTTGCATAAGTACTAATATCTCTACTTTTATTTATCTTTTCAGTTTCTTGTGTCCTTCCTCTTTTTACTTTGTCATATTTGCTAAAAGCTTATTGATTTTCTTGAAGAATGAATTTTTGTTTTCATTGATTCTCTGTATTTGTTATTCTCTAATTCATTTATCTCAGCTCTAATCTTTTGTATTTCCTTCCTTTTTGCTTGCTTTGTTTTTAGTTTGTTCAACATTTTCTAGATTATCTAATTATGAGGCTAGGTATCAGATTTGATATCTTTCTGCTTTTTTAATGTGATCATTAAAGCTGTAAATTTCCCTTGCAACACATTTGCTTTATTCCATACATTTTATTATGTTGTGTTTTCATTTTAATTCCCATTGGCATATCTATTATTTCCCTTTGATTTCTTCTTTGACCCATTGGTTGTTTAATATAGTGCATTATTTAATTTTCACACATTTGTGAATTTTCCATCTTCCTCTATTATTGATTTCTAGCTTCATTCCATTAATGTCAGAAAAAATACAGTGTATGATTTCAATATTTTAAAATTTATTGACAGCTTTTTTATTAGATAACTACATGGTCTATCCTAGTGAGTGATCCATGTGCACTAGAGAAGAATGGTGCTATTGGATGAAGTGTCAGGTCTAATTAGTTTCCCCAAGATCTTAAGTAGCTGATCAAAGCACTGGCCAGTGATCAGACCACACACCTTTGGATTTTTTAAGACCAGGTGCATATATCACTAAATAGCTTTATTTCCTTGAATAATTATTTTATTATATATCACTCATAGTGAGTTCTTTTCCTCTTCTCAAACTAACATGCATGCCATCCTTCTCTGTTGATTTCAAAATTCATGAGGAGAGGATATGCAAGTACATAAAAGTAGACTAGTTTTCTCATTATTTTAGCACATAAATTTTGCACATTGTCTAAAATATGTGTAATCTTCCCCACAGATAAGTGCTTATGTGTAGATATATTTTAATCAGTTACAGACATCCTGTTCTACAGCAAATCTCTAACTTATTTGGGTACCAATTCAAGTTGGTTTTTCATCATCCTTTACATATCCCAACTATATTTTCTTCAATAAAGAGTAAATATAAAATATTTGTTTTTCTTACATTTCCTATAATTTTTATTTTAAAAATTATTTTAAATGGAAGAACAAATCATCTCCATTCCTTAGAGAATATGTAGTTTTCCAAATGCTTTTTTCTGTAAATAGTTTTAATTTAATTAAATTTCTCTATTTAGGTACTTTCTAAAAAAACAAAGAATACGTATTTTAAGACCTGATAAATAATTCAGTAGATTGAAGGCTATAAACAATGTTGTCATTGGTCAGACATCAACATTATATTCTGATTCTCTCTTTGGAAAAGAAAATGAGGGCTCCAGTTTTCTCTCTTTAAGGAAACAGATATTTCTCTAGGTTATCATATCTTGAAAGACCTAAGGTTGTTTATGTGAACTTTAACTCTCCACTCTGGGAATTAGACTCCATCTTAATGGCAATATTTTATGTTGCTCTGTAGATGCTGTAATGAGAAGCTTAATTTGTTTTCTTTTAATAGTTAATGATGATGATACACAATTAGTTTCTTTTCTGCAAGAATTCCCAAGGTCCTACACACCAGATTTCAATATATATCCTGATTGTAATAAAGATCAGAGATAAAGCAATCATGCTATAGAGAATAAAACCACTTTGCATCATAAATGGGTTATTACATGATCATCTGAGTGACAAATTTCTTAAAAGAAAAATCTACTTTTTTGAGTATAGATTAAGAAATTAAATTTTTAGATATTAAGTATAGTGTATGCAGATATTATTCGGTTTTATATGTAGGAAAACGAGAAAAGCATTTTTGAAAATGTCACTACATGCTGATTAGAGATTGAAATTCACTAGGGTTTGAATTTTTATTAAACATTCCTGGATTTTAATGTTAATGAGGAGTTCAGAGTTGGAAGGAAAGAATAAACGTAGGTTAAAAAGAAATAAATATTTTATTGGGAATAACATTCCTATTGAATTTTGTTTAATAATACAAAGGAAATGTTTTACAATGTTGAGATCATGGAAAGTATTTTCAGCATGTTCTTGTTTCTGTACAAGGTAGTTACAATGTAATCCTTTCTATTCCATAAATGTGATCATAAGATTAAGACAATTAAATCCAGAATTAGAAATGATGAATATCTTTGTGTAATCCATGATTAACATTTAATATGCATGTTGAAAAGATTGATTTATGAATTTCTCTCTTAAAGTTAGAGCAAGAAGAACATTTCCCAATAATTTATATTAAAAAAAGTAACTCGGGGCAGGCCTCGGTAGCTCAGCAGGCAAGAATGCTTGCCTGCCACACCAGAGGACCTGGGTTCAATTCCCGGTGCCTGCCCATGTTAAAAAAAAAAAAAGTAACTCGTACATATATCTTTATATTTAGGAATGGCTTGTGTAGTTACATATTACTGGATATAAAATTGTATTTCTTATATTGATACAGTAAATTCAGAACTGGACATTTGGGAAAAATAAATGCAAATTTAATGCATATATTAATTCTGATACATATTGTGCTAAAATTCATAAAGGCTCTTTCCATTGAAAAAGTTAAAATTGCCAATATGGAACACAAAGACCATTCAGAAGTTGTATCCTCAGAGTATGACCAAGTTTCCAAGAACTAAATAAGAAATATCAGGCCTGGTTAGTTGCCTAAAGTATGAACGTTAGCAGTAAATGTATACTGTATGCAGAAATTGCTGAAAGAGATTGAGTAAAAGATTATTTTAACAAACCATTTTAAATTAATACATAATTTCTTATGGATTCAGTAAGATTGCTTTACTTATTTCTCATAATTTTAAACAGATACTAAAAAAAGTTTCAGAGAAACTTCCAAATATTTATAAAAAATATGTTAAACCCATTCTGTTGCAAAATGAAGATATGAAAAGAAAATTCATAAAGTCAGTGAAAAAAGAAGAAGATAATATGAAAAGGATTAAGCCTGAGATTCTGACAGTTATGTGAAAAGGTTAAAAACTGAGGTGTGAAAGGATATCACTGATGATGGGTGACAAGAACTTGACCCACAAATATTTCTGTATATTCCCACTTCTTAGAGGTGGAAAAGAAAAAAACATAGGTGATCACATATCATTATAGAAAATGTTTCATCTGAGTTATTTGGTTCTTTCATATCACTTTCAAATCTATCCACGGTGAAACCTTTTAAACTTAAAAATAATTATCTATTTTTTTCCAGATTTAATGTAGTTCAGAAAGAACTTAGCGATGAAGAACCATACACTAGTGACAACATTCATTCTATTTGAACAGACAAATGACCCCAGTTGGCAAATTGTAATTTCCCTTTTTCTATTTCTAACATATTTATTGAGTATCACTGGAAATCTGACAATCATCCTGCTCACACTGGTGGATTCCCACCTCAAAACACCTATGTATTTCTTCCTTTGGAATTTCTCCTTATTAGAAATTTCACTGACATCCACCTGCATCCCTAGATTCCTGGTCAGCGTTGTGACTATGGATAAAACAATTTCCTATGTTGCTTGTGTAATGCAATTATTTTTTTTTCATCTTCTTGGGTGCATTGGAGTTTTTCCTGTTGGCTGCCATGTCCTATGACCGCTATGTGGCCATCTGCAAACCCCTTCATTATGCTACCATTATGAGCAGCAGAGTCTGCACCCAGCTGGTCCTAGGCTCTTGGTTGAGTGGGCTGTTAACCATCTCTCCTGGCCTTATCATGGGCCTGGAGTTGGAATTCTGTGATGCCAATATTATTGATCACTTTGCTTGTGACTATTCTCCTGTCCTGAAGCTCTCCTGCACAGATACACATGTGATAGAACTGTTAAGTCTTATTTTAGCCATTGTCATACTCCTGCTTACTTTGGCCCTGGTGACACTCTCTTATGTAAATATCATGAAAACAATTCTGAAGATCCCTTCTGCCCAGCAGAGGAAAAAGGCATTTTCTACCTGTTCCTCCCACATGATTGTCATTTCTATTTCTTATGGCAGCTGCATTTTTATGTATATTAAGCCTTCTGCAGAGGAAAGGGTATCTTTAAACAAGGTGGTAGTACTACTCAGCACTTCAGTTGCACCTGTGTTAAATCCATTTATTTATACTCTAAGAAATAAACAAGTGAAACAAGCCCTGAAAAATATAATAAATAATCAGGTTTTTATTACCTTAAAATGATAGTTTTGGCTCTTATGAAAGCACTCCACTAAAGCTAATTGAAAAGTGCCACATATATCAACTACCCTTTTAATATATTCATTTATTTCATTTTTACATAATGATAAAGATCAAAGTCAATCAGAAACAGTTTTATAGTCTTATTTTCTGAATTAATATTCTTTTATCCATTGCTGGAATCACTTAATTCTTGGAATTTAATTCTTTGATTTCATCCAATCTCAAGATATTCAGCTGGAGATTCCTTTTGGAAATCCAGTATCTTCATGATTTTTGTGCATAGATGTAGCCTAGATGATAGACATATTTGAACTCTAGAAGTAATTTTTAATCTCTAGAAATAAGTTTCTTTATATACTACAGAGTGTATATATTTTAGCACCACATATGATATTTCCAGGAACATAATATTGAACTTCAATAGAGGCATTCATGTTTAGACTTAAAAGTTTCCCAAATTTCTATTCATCTGTAAATCAGATGAAAGCCTTTCGCATTTAAGTAAGAGTGCTTTATGTCAGCAGCTATTTAAAAATATATAGATAGGGTGGGCTACAGTGGCTCAGCAGGCAGAGTTCTCACGGGCCATGCCAGAGACCTGGGTTCATTTCTTGGTGCCTGCCCAAGCAAAAAAAAAAAAAAATATATATATATATATATGTATAGACCATACCACAATCACATATTAAGTAAATGCTTGATATTAAATTCATATCTAGGTTTCAAAATTTGAATTTTGATGTGAAATTCATATCTAGGTTTTAAAATTCAAATTGAAATTACACACGTATTAACCATGCAATACTGGCTGTTATGTACATCAATGGGAATATTTGATCTTGAAAAAAGAGAGAATGAGTAACAACTATGCTAAAATATTTCAAAAATCCAAATTATATCAGTATAATTCTAGGAGACACAAATAAAACTTCTGTTTTAGATTTCTGAGATATGCATTTTAACATATGCAGACAGTTTTTGATGTTGTAATATTTTGCCATATTTTCTCTTATGTGCTTCTTTGCACGTGCCCTTTTGCTGTCTGGTATTGCTTTCTTTTCATTCTACATATCAAGTTCTGAATAATTACTAATGTTCTTCTGTTTTCTCTTGAGAGATCACTCTCTCTTCTATGTTATACTTTTTATTCAGCATGTATCTCACCACCATCATTCAACAGGCATATTTGTTTAATTAGAAATTCAAAGGGCAGACTATAGCACTTTGTTTAATTTAATTTGTTATATAACAACTCCATTATTCTCTTTTCCTTTATCTTGATTAATGTTTCTTCATAGTACATAGTATTAACTATTATTCTAAGATTAATTATTTGTTTCAAATATTGGAATATCAGGTATGTGAAAATAGGGGTTTAATTTGTTCACCCCTCTGTTCACAAAGCCTAGCACTCTGGTACATGTACTGCTCAACAATAGACAATAACAAATACCAACTTTAGAATAATAATATCTTTCTAATCTGCTTCAGTATTTGTTTGTATTATCACCTCTTTTAAATATACTTTGTCAGAGGCTTTTCAGAATATCCTCATGTTTGTTTATGGTAAACAAAAGGCACATATTCTACTTACAAGGGTAATGATGTTTATGTTTAAATGAGGTTAGAGATATTTCATTTTAGTTAACATTTCAACTCAATCTGATAATATTTCATTAATTTAATTGTGTGTTAATAATTATTACATATTCTTTTTCATAATTTAACCTGAGATATTTCTATGCCTATCTATGTCTGTATCTATCAGTTTTACGTCTATATAAGCAATTATATTTTACTTTTAAAAATCCTTTTTTCCAGTTAGGTATCTGTGTTTTCTCTTCTTTTATATGATTATTTCTTCCCCAGGGGTAATAGTCAACTTCCACATTTTGGACTCGTCATTGTTTCCACACCTTTAAATTTTCTTCTGGCATTTCCTGAATTTTCAGAGAGCTTTTTGTATTAGTCCTCTTATCACTGCTTCGATTTGCTACAACATCAAATTTAGTGGACTTTTAAAGATCTCACTTATAATTCTATTTTACTTTTTTTTTGCACATGTTTATTATATTGAGCATCCTTCTTGTATGCCATTTCTTATAATCTTGCTTACTACTCATTCTCATTATTGGCATAATCAGCTTGTACTGACTTATATTTCCCTTTTAATAAAACAATTTTTTTAATTAATTTTTTTTGTACAGTATTGAACTTACCCAGCCATCTCTGAAACTTATTTCTATATCTGGCACTTTTCAGAAACAGACATTTCTTCTTTTACTTTTCTTATTTCTTTTATTTTCTTGTTCTCTTTCTTTCTTTTCTATTTAGTGAGCTGGGCTCTGGCAATTTTTTACATTTTTTTTTGCATAAATTTCTATATTCCATAGTAAATTTTTTCTTTGTTTTTCATCCTTTCTTCTTAGTGACAACCAAATCTTCTTCAATGTTATGCACTTACATGGCACACAGCAGTTTACTGCTCCCACTATTACTTTTTCTCTGTGACATATTCCAGTATAACTTTCACAAATGATCTAACTCTCTGAACTAAAGGACTCAATAAACAATTAGAATTATCAGGATTTTGCCTAAAATTACTTTATAGGTGTGTGTCATATCAAAATCCATGGAATTTCCCACTGTTGAGTTGGCCCTATACATCTATTAGAGATAAATGATTATGTATGAAAACATCAGAAGACTATTTCACAAATTAAAAGTTATGCAGATAGAAATGTAACTCTATTTACTTAAAAACAAAGCCAAATAAACAATACCCTAGTTTCTGAATCTGTAGTCAGAGAACAGGGGAGATTCAACCGCTTTCTCCCATTTTCAGGTGTACTCAGTTTCTTGAGTGATTCCATGATTAGCTTGGTGATCATGATAATTATTTGTATTTTCACGTTCTTCCTTTATAATATTTATTTTCTAAATAAAAATCCACTTCCCTTTGATTAGTGGAGGCCATTTAGAAATTCTGTGTTGATTCTTTGCAATTTTTCTAATGGTGAAAATTTTCATTGTAAACTCTTTCCATATCTATTTTATAATTATGGAACTAGAGACTTCAGAGGACATTTTTATGCAAGTTCCTTTTTAAATCCATAATATTCCAGCTCAATCTACCTACATAGATCAGAATCCACATCTCCATCTTTCCATTCTGCAAAAGTTACTCTTGAATTCTTTTCAATGATGGCCTTATTTTTATTCTCTTCTTCAATTCATATAAACTTTCCACAATTTACAAACACTTTACTATGGATTTTCACATGAATAATTAATCTACTATATATAATTTGTCAAATTTAACCAAGGGGTCCTAAATTGCTATTTCTGCATAGACTTCCATCTAGGAATCTAAAAGAAAGCACCACATTAAAGGTGTGAGATTATATTTCTATGCATTTTTATTGCTACCATGAGCCTCTAAATGTTCCTGTCTACATTTCTTTTGCATGAAAGAGATTGTAAAGGCCCTTTTCAAGTAAGAAAATAATAGTTATGGGAATAATACACTTCTTATTTTATAAGAAAAAGGATAATAGTAATTATTCACTGGAGAGGAATTTAAAGATAAGCCAAAACAATATGAACCTATGGAGTTTGAATACACAAATACTACAAAAATATGTTAAGTTGGATTGTTTTATAATCTAATTTATTTTTAAAAATAGTTAATCAAAACACTTAAATTCCCATATTTTCTTTGCTGATTTAAAATTAACTAATTTCTTACTGTCACTTATGCAAACATAAATCTTTGACATCTAATAAAATGTAAACAAACATATTAAACAAAGTGACAGTGAATCTGCTGGGCAGCATCATAGGTAATATTAAATGAGAGTATCAACCCCAGTTTGATATTAATGAAAACAACAACAAATCCTAAATCCACACTCTCCACAGGTGAACCCCACTAACATAGCATTTATCCAGGGAAAGTCTTCTAACTTTGCTTCAGCATAGAATCGAGTGATGTATTTGCTCATTGAACAAATTTTTACTAACACTAAGGTCAGGGCTTTAGGATCTGAGAATGTAGTGTTGAACCTAAATGCAAAGCAAATGCTGTATGAATTCTAAAAGGAAAAATATAACATTTCATATTCTTGCCATATATGTTATGGACCAAACCCTTGATGATATTATTGAAATGCCTCTTCTTCATTTCTAAATATTGTCATAGTTTGAAATGAAAATACAAATTTCATAGAGTAAAACATACCCAGTTTAAGGATACAGTGTAATGAATTTGCCCAAACATGTATATATCATATGTACATATCTGTATAACCACAAGAAAGGGGATGATCTGATAATTTATAACTCATAGATGAAAATAAATATATAACAATCAAGAAATGGAATCAGACAAATAGTGAGATTTAATAAACAATCTACTAGTTCAATTCTCTATATATTACTGTAATGAGCAGAAGATTATAGGTAGCATATACCTTTTCATTATTCTTTTATTCTTCTGGGATGAAGCCTTATTGAACAGTTCAAGCACATATATTTCACTTGAGTGAAGAAGTATGAGGATTCTACTCCCAGGGTAAAAACAGGAAAAAAAATCCCTAGAATAGAAAACACTAAGGAATCAACACCACACTTAAAATGAAACATTTTAATTAGACAGCCTTGGGAGAATTACTGAGATAACTAAGAACAGTAACCAAAACCTCAAGGGATGCTATTTGAGTTTGCAGAGTAGACTGCTGGCAGACACATCACTCCCTTTCTTAGAAAAGCATAAAAAAACTGGACAAACTGCAAATTAATGGCTTTTCTTAAAAGCATACTGCAATTAAGATTGCAGGGAAGACAACTAACACCTAAATTGAGAGGGACAGAGGTGCCAGCAGGGAGAAACAGGAATCACATTGTTACTTATCTGCAGTGAAAAAGCATCCTTAAACACTTTATAAATCTGTAAAAAGATTAAGAATTCAGTCAGAGATTTTATTAAATTGCTAAATGTTGAATGTGGGCTATCAGGATAACGTGAAACCTCTAGGGGTCCGGAGATGGGGATTTGGGCTCCTTCCACAGCAAACATGAAGCACAGCCCAACATCTGGGCAGATTAAAGCAAAAATCCACACTAAAGGTCTACCAGAAGGAAAGGCATTTTCAATCTCAAGCATAATAAATCAAAATTACCTCAGTAACAATTGTCTTCAACAACTTGAAATTTTGTTCAACAAGAATTAATGAGACATACTTAAAGTAGAGATATACTGGTCCAATTAAGCCAAATAACCATCACAACTGGAATCTGGTTTGACAGACATTTTGAACGAATCAGACAGAGAAATTAAAATTGTAAAAACATGATTAACATGTAAAAGACTAATTGACAAAGTAGATAGTTTACTCAGTTTTATAATTAGAGTTTATTAATATGTAAAAGACTAACAGAGGATTTAGGTAGTACATACAGTTTTATGATTTTAATTTCAGCAGAGAGCTAGAAAGTGTAAGAAAGACTAAAATGGAAATGCTGGAAATAGAGAAAAAAACTCATAGAAATAGTGATGAAAAAATAGTATACTTTGTCTACTAACATTTGCACAGGCATGTTAGTATACTAAGCATAGACAAGAAAGAAAACAGGGAACTTGAAGCCAGGTCAAAAGATGTCTCCAATACTCATTCAATACCACCTAGTTCATTTGAAGCTCTCCCCACATTTTGTTCACTAACCTCTAATTCCAGCAGAGAGGAACCTGGCTTCCACCAACCAACATCCTTTTGTTTTACTTTTTCAATTCCAGCATGCATGTATAGTAGTTTTAGAAACGGTATCCTATAGCTCTGTGGGAATCAACTTTACCACGTATTCAAGTAATTTTCTTTCTCTTACAATCCACAATCATCTCCAATATTACTTATGTCAGCCACTTTTTACTCCATCCTTTTCA
>PVIY010021474.1:0-12648 GCA_004026745.1 Myrmecophaga tridactyla | reverse complement strand
AAACCAAAAAACATTCTTCACCAGTTCAGTCACTCCTCTTTCCCAGAACACTGACAACCACTGGTCTTTTTAATGGCCTTATAATTTTGCATTTCCCAGGATGTCAGTGTATGTAGCCCTTCAGTCTGCCTCCTTTTACCTAGAAATATGCATGTAGGATTCCTCCACATGGTGGCTGGATTGAGAGTTTATAGTTTTAATCACTATATAATATTCCATTGTTGCTCTACAGATTTATTTTTTGTTTGTAATCTATTCCTTTATTGAGGGGACTTATGGGTTGCTACCAGTTTAGTGATTTTAAATTAAGCTGTACTGAAAAAAAATTACATGCAAGTTTTAGTGTGGACTGAAAAAATTATGATCTTATAATTTAAAATTTAATAAAAATATCTATAATGCCTATACAGACTCATTTTATGAATTATAAACTGGATTGTTGATGCCCGGTATTCACTCTTCTCTGTGGAACATAGTAATTTTATTAAAAATAAACTTTTCATAGTTCCTCAGTGATGTGGTAAACTCAGGGGAAATTGGAAAATATTTCAATTCTAATTATTTTCTATTGAAATGTGCATAGATTTTAGTACAATAAATATTACTTTTTGTAGAAAGACATGATGGTTTTTGATGAGATTTTTACCAGTGCTATTACTATGCCACAGGGCATAGGCATGGGCAGGCTTTGGGAATTGAACCCAGATCTCTGGCATGGCAGGCAAGAATTTCACATAAGCTTTATTAAATATGGAAATCTGCTGTTTTGGATTTAAATATGCTGTTTATTTTTGCTCATTGAAAAATTTTAATAGCCTTCAACAATTGTTTTTTCTGCTATTACTTTTTTTATATATATTTTTATTGAGAAATTTTCACATACATGCATTCTATTTAGGGAGTACAATCAATGGCTGAATATCATCACATTGCTATGTATTCATCACCACAATCTTTTTAAAATACATTTGCATCACTCCAGAGAAAGAAATAAAAAGCAGAAAGGAAAACTCATATATAAAATACACCTTACCCCTCTTTCTCATTGACCACTAGTATTTCTAACTACCCAGTTTATTTTACCCTTAATCCCCCTTATTATTTACTTATTTTTTAACCATATTTTTTTTTACTCATCTTTCCATACCCTGGATATAAGGAGCATCAGATGCAAGGTTTTCACAATCACACAGTCACGTTGTAACATTTTATCTTATATAGTCATCTTTAAGTATCTGTGCTACTGGAAATTTTTTGAAACAATAGACTAGCAAGCCTAAAGGATGGGCTCATAAGGCTGAGTTAATGGAAATTCTGGGAAGTAAATGTACTGATTCAAATCTGGAATTTGAAAAGTATGGCAGATGATTTTTATGATAGTCTGGGATTACCACATTATTTGAAGAAACAGGATTTCACATTAGAAAAGTGTCATTCTTGAAATATTCATGAGGAATATGATTCAAAGTATGAGAGAAATGAGGGAAAGTATAATTTGAATTGCAATAATAACTAAGAATATGAAAGGGGTTGTTATCAAACAGAAGACACTATTTAGGAATTTGCTGTAGAATTTTATCACTTCAAACTTTTCAACTATCTGAATGAGGCTTTTAAAATCTGAGGTTTCATATTTGTTTTGAAAACCATGACATCGTGAACCAATTTAAACATATGTAAAATATAAATATTAGTATTTAGCTTTTTGGTTGGTATGATATAAAATTTGGTGACAAAAATTATTAGCGAATTCCAAGAGTATATTGGCAAACTCTAAAGTATCACTTTTTTTGTTTCCTGGACCTAAGAACTAATATTTTTGGCACTCTAAGAATATGGCACAGAGTATTCACCCCATAAGAGCAACTAACTTCTACTGTATTGTGCCTGAGGGAGATTTTTCAGGACTGTACTTCAGGTTCCAATTATGAAATTACAGAAGATTACCCATTTGAGGGCATAGTGCTTACTGATCTGCACGTGTGTCCTCCTTTATCAATTGCATGGACTATGTATAATTGATGTCCCTCTACACCTGAGGACCTGATAAGTTCAAAACAAGGTGCACAATATCCCAAAATTATTATCATCTTTCTTAGCATACACCTTTTTTAGCTGTATGTAGGAAAAACTGACCTATCCCATACCCATAGAGTTCTAGTTGTTCCCTGATGACTTTTTAAAGGCGAAATAACTTTAGCAGTATTTTGATAGCAAGTCACTAATCACTGATAAGCCATTACCACAGTTATCCAAAACATTTGAAAAGAAGCATTCAACCAGAAAATTCAGAAGTGGCAAAAGGCCCTGGTCCATACAAAGAAATGTGCCACGAATGACATCAAGGAGTTTCATAGCCTCTGTCCTTCTCTCCTTTCTGACTCTGATGAGACAGAGCACAAAGGGAATTATAAGATATTGTAGACTCACAAAAAGTTCTTCAGTGAATTCCAAATATAGAATATATTCACATCATTCCCTAAGAATGCTATGGGTATCAATTTGCATTTAAACACAGGCTTATTGCTCAAGATAAATCAGGTGACATAAAAAAACAACTGTATATTGATACTGAAAAATCTCTAAGACAGTACATTACTGTAAAAATGTAAGTGGTCAGTAAGTTACATGTATTAGCAGAAGGCAGAGTAATTAAGCACATGCACTTTGTAATCAGTTTACATTTATTTTAATACAGACTTTACCTTACTATTTCTGTGACATTGGACACATTTCTTAATTCTTCTCAACATTAGTTGCTTCACCTATAAAATGCAGAGGTTAAATATCTACTTCATGGGAAATTTATAAAGAATAAATTAGATACTCTATTACAAAATGGTAAATTCTGTACAGTCAATATAGTAATTAAGAAAAGGTCAACATTCTATTTACTGGGGTTAAGTGACATATAAGGACCAATTCTGGACACTCACATTTACTTTTCTAAGTTAGGAAGATATGAAACAATAGGGACATTTAAGTTAATTTTGAAATGTGTAAAATGTAGATTAATCAGAGAGTTGAAATTATGAGCAGAAAGTTTTTGTCTCAAAGAAATTCTAGATCTAGAAGAACATATTTAAAAGTGTAGAATTCAGGAGTATGTTATTCAAAAATGGTTTATAGCATTAGAATGCCTTTTCCTTTTTTTGTGCAGATGGATTCTTCAAAATGATAAATGCATATGAGACACTCACTAGCATGAGAGTGACAAGAAGTGTCACTAAGGCTAAACTAAAACCGCATATTTCTATGTGTTTATCTGTGTGAGAGAGCTAAAGGACAGGGTCATAGTTATATACAAAATGATCAATGATATTGTCATTACAGAAATCCATGATGACCCCTGGAAGGACTTCCAGAAATGAAGCCAACCAAGAAAGAAAGTCCAACTTGGAGCAGACTCTGCTAGTCATGATGGTTGTATAATGCAGGGGTTTGCAGATGGCTACATAGTGGCCAATATGACATGGCTGTTAATAAGAAAAGTCCTGCTGCTCCAAATAAAATGTACAGAAATAACTGAACTTCAAAACCATTGGAGGTAGTTGTATTGTCTTTTGTTGCTATGCTGATGAGGAATTTAGGAATACAAATTGATATCACTGGGATGTCTCAAAGGGAAAAGTTTTTCAGATAAAAGTACATGGCTGGTTTTAATTGAGAATCAAGGAAAGTAAGGGTGATAGTCAGGTTTCCTATGATATATTTTATTAATGTCTTAGGTCATAATATAAAAAGTAAGGGCAGAAATTACCAGTATGAATTATTTGTCAACCCCAGCCACAGGATGTACACTATTTAGCTTTGTATATTTTATCATGGATATGCCCATACTTCTGTAAGATCTAGAAAGAAAATTAAAAGTCACACCAAGTCATAACTTTTTAACGTACTTTTTTGAAAGTGTATTTGAACGGCCAAATGAGTCAGTACAAAGTTGCTTTAAAAATAATATGCATGGGCTAAAAATATAAAAATAAAAATAATATATGCAGGCTAAACAGTGTATTAGATGTCATTATACATCTTTCCTTTTTGATTTCAAATCACATGTTCATTTACTGTAAATACTACTTCCTGTTGCCGTAATTCTCTGCAGCTATCATACAAAAAGTTGTGTTCTTCTTGGATATCTATGTTTCCCAGATTTTCCAAGTATCTCATTTTCAAATATTCTGAGCAAGTGTCTCATAATGTTTTTATTGGGTGGACAAAAACTACTATTCATTCAGAAAAATTGTGATTTTGCTTATTTTTCATTCTCAACATTCTATGATTGCTTTTATCAAACCCCAAGCCTGGAGGGAAAAAATCACCTTCACTTAAGATTTATTTGTGAAAACAATTTGAAAACATATTCATTGGTCATCTATAATTTGTTTTAAGAAATGTTAAGCACTCTTAAAAAGCCGACCATATATGCTGTGCTGTTAACAAATTAGTTTATAAACCCATTTTTTTAATGTTTTTATTCTATAAAGGAAATTGATACTGCATTTATATTGGCAGAATAAGGTAATTCTAAATTATATGGTGACAATCTTTTTCCTTACTTTAAAAACATTTTTAAACATATTTTATTGTGAAATATAATCTATATAGAAAAAAACAATAAATTTTGAAGTACATTGTAACAAGTACTTATAGAACAGGTTTTGTTTGGTATGGTTTACAGTTCCACCATTTAGGTTTTTCCTTCTAGTTGCTCCAAGGCATTGGAGACTAAAAGAAATACTGATTCAGCAGTCATCTCATTTGTTAAATTCTATCTTCTCTGTTATAACTCCTATTCTCCTTTGATCCCTCTCTCCATGTTTAGGGCTATTTGGGTTATGTCCATTCTAACTTTTTCATGTTGGAAAGGACTGTCAATAATATGGGATAGGGAACTAGATGATGTTCTTGGAGACATTGGCCCCTCTGCATTTCAGGACTTATCTGGCCTAGGAAGCCATTTGGAGGCTGTAGGTTTCTAGAAAGTAATCACAGTGCATGAACCTTTTGTACAATCTCAGATAGAACCCTGAATGTTCTTTAGGGTTGACAGGAATGGTTTTGATTGGGGTTTGGCAAACCATGGTAAATAGCAATATCTAGCTGAAGCTTGCAAAGTAGCAGCCTCCAGAATAGCCTCCTGGCTCTATTTGAACTTTCTCAGCCACTGCTACCTTATTTTGTTACATTTATTTTCCCTCTTTGTTCAGGAAGGCATTGTTGATACCACAGTGCTAGGGCCAGCCTCATCCCTCAGATTCATATCCCATGTTGCCAGTGAGACTTTCACTCCTGGATGTCATGTCCCACGTGGGGTGGGTGGGTAGTGATTCTCCTTGCAGAGTTGGGCTTAGTGATAAAGTGAGGCTACATCTGAGAAACAAAACAAGTCCTCAGAAAGGAACTCTGAGACATAACTATAGGTAGGCTTAACTTCTCTGCTACATAAATAAGCTTTATAAGAGCAAGCCTCCAAATCAAGGGCTTGGCCTATTGACTTTGGGGTCCTTCATGTTTGAAACAGTATCAGGGGTTTCCCTGGTCTAAATCTTAATAGATCCATATTTTTTTCTCCTGTGGTTCAGGAGATTTTGCCAATACTTTTTAAGTATCTGCTCAACATATGCTGGGATGTTTCTAGGCATTACCTTAAGCTATACAGAATTACAAACCCTCATTCCCATTCTGTGCCCCAGGTGTTTGGGTTGTTTAAATGATCTATCAGGACAAGTGGAGATAGGGTTTGGATAAAATAAACCTCTCTTCCCTTGGTCTCATACAGTAGGTGAAGTTCTGAAATAGAGACAATACCCTCCGTATCCCTGTATTCTGATTTACCTCAGTCCCTGCATGATCAGATTCATTCTTAACTCTAATTGAAGCCAGATCTCTTTTTTGTTCATTTAGCAGATATTGTATGTGGAAATGCTGACTTTCAAACCTGAGGAACTCCTACTGTGAGCCTTAGGTGTCACACAGGTATTTTTAATTTGGTCTACAGTATCTTTCATCTCTGTGATATCTGCTATTTTTCTACTTATTCTTTTAAATTCTTCATTATTCCTTTCTTGTGTCTTCTTGATATCCTTTATGTCATTGGTCAAGCCATTGAATTGATTGGGAGAGTTGTATGGAAATCTTTGATTAGTTCTTCCAAAATCTGCACCTCCTTTGGTGTTTTAATTTGGTCATTTTGTTGGACTTTATCTGCCTGCATCTTCATGTGCTTTGTGATTTTCTGAGGACTTCAAAGCATTCAGTTATCTTGAGAGGGTTAATTTTCCTTTGAGTTGATTTCCTTCATCATGTAAGGGTTTGTATTTGCTTGCATTTGCATTGAATGTCTCCTTTTACAACTAGTTTGTCAGTAATTCCCTGTCAAATCAAGGTCCAGACCTCATGCAGAGGATATGATTCTACTTGAGGATCTGTTTAAAACTAGGCAGATAGGGAGTTTGTCAGATTGCACTTTCTACTGCTTCCCAACAGATAGCACTCTTGAACTACCTCTTCCTCTCTGGCTGACTCTACCAACTGCAGCAGCCAGATGAGCTCTAATGAGGCCTTGTGCAATTCCATCCAGGTCTGCTGGTCCTGGTGCACACTGAAAACCACCAACCATGGAGATGGGGATGGGCAGTGGATACCTCAGTGGAGATTCTGCCTGTGGGCCTGATGGGGCTGGTGGCCCCCAGGCTCCCACTTGAAATGTCCTTGGATTGTGGAACTGGTTATATCTGGTTCCCCTATCCACAACCAATCTGGAAATACCTGCTGTGTAGGTATGTCATGGGAGCAAGGTGAGGGTCTTGGAGTGTGGATATCTGGTGGGTGCAGTGTGGGTTGTTGCATAGGGTATTGACACAGGGTGGAGGGGGTGGGGGTGGGGGTTCAGGGTGTAAGAAAGGGGTTTGCAGAGTGGGGTAAGGGATGAGGCTTGGGGCATGGGGGCAGGTTGTGGAGGCATGTGATGGCATGCTGGATGGGCACAGGGCAGGTTGCCAGCCACATGGTGGGTCATGGCAGTGTGGTGGTGGGGGATAACATAGGACTAGGCAAGGAGTGGGGCTCTGCACAGGGGCCAGGGACATGAGTCTGGGTCACAAGAGGACATGAGGGATGAGGGGCAGGTTGTGGCATAGGGCTAGGGCATGGCATGGGGACACAGAGGCAGAACATGGCAGGAGGCAGGGCATGGGATTGTGTAGGACATGATGGGTAAGAATGTGGTGTGTGGGAGAGTATGGTATGGGTGCATGGGTGTGGGGTCATGGGGGAGGGTTGTGTGTGAGTGCATACTGCATGAGTCATGGGGTTCGAGGATTGGGATTTGATGCACAGGTTGTTGGAGGAACAGACGTGATTGTGCTCAGGGCAATGGGGCATGGGTGTGCTCCTGCACATGACATGGTTCAGTGGGTACAGGTATGGTTGTGCGGGGCATGAAGGGACAGGATATGTATTATGGGGTGCAGGGCATGGTGCATGAGTGCATGGCACACAGGGGTTGGGGAAAGGCAGTGGGAAATTGCAGGGCAGGGTGTGAGTGCGTGGGGCAGGATGGCACACATGCATGGGGATCAGGGTCCTGATGCACAGGGGCAGGGGTTAGGGTTTAGCAGGGCACAGGTGCACAGTGTACTAAGGGTCAGAGCAAGGGCCACAGGGGTGCAGGGTGCAGGTGCTCATGTGCATGGGCCATGGGAGGGCAGGATTTGGCTACGCACATGCACAGGGTGGGGGAGCATGTCCACATTTATTAGATCAACACCCATTTCCTCACCCCATTCAGTGAAGTTGTTTCATACATTTGTGGAAAAGACTGTTTTTTCACATTCTGCATTCTATTATTGCACCTCACTGCCTCTTAAATGTTTTTTTCTTCCTTTCAGTTACATATTTAAGGTTAATTTTTATGCTGTAATGTTCTATGGATTTTGACAAATTCATAATGCCATTTATCTGCCATTACATTATCATAAAAAATACTTACATCATGCTAAAATATCCTGTGTTCTTCACCTATTCCACCCTCCCTTGTTCCCTCACTCCCTACGAACACCCAGGAAGGCACTGAATTTTTACTGCCCATAGTTTCACATTTTCAAGAGTGTCATATATATGAAATCAAGTAGCATATAGGTTTTCACTCTGGCTTCTATCACTTAGTCATGTATATTTAAGGTACATCCATGTTTTTTCATAGCTTGATTGCCGATATCATTTTACTGTGGAGTAATATTGTATTATATGGATAGATTCAGTTTGTTAATCATTCATCTACTTCATTGCTTCTGTATTTTGGCAATAGTTAGGAATTTGCCAGAAATATTCATTCTGTGGTATCCGTGTGGAAATGAGTTCAAATTAGGTAGACAAATACCTAAGTGCTCAATTGCTGAATTTGCTATGACTTAACTTGATTAACTTATGTTAAGTCTTTTAAGAACTGTCTTCCAAAATTGTGCACCATCTACGTTGGTACCAGTAATGAATGAGTTTCTGTTAGCTTACTATTCTCAATAGCAATTGGTATGTTCATATATTTGTTTTTCTTTTGTTGTGTCATTTTTTTTTGAGATCCTATATCATTTTTTGTGAGCTGTCCAATATTTTGCTCACTTTATAATCAGGTTTTTTATTTTCTTATTTTTTTAATTTCAAGTGTTCTTTGTATATTTTCAATACAAGTAATTTTTCTGAGATATATATATATATGCTATTGTATATATTTATGTTGCAAATATCCTTTTCCTTTATATGGCTTATCCTTTCATTCTCTTAGCTGTGCATTTTGCAGAAATGACATCATTAACTTTTCTAAAGTCCAACTGATTAATAGATTTCTTGAATGGTTCATGGTTCTGGTGCTGTATCTAAAACCTCATTCATCAGAAGCAAGGTTACATAGGTTTTCTTCTAGTGGTTTCATAGTTTGTGCACTTTATATTTGGGTTTATGATATATTTTGGAACAATATCTGTGAAACAGGTAAGGTCTGTGTCCAGTTTTTAATTTTTTTGTATTGGTTGACAAATGTTCTTTCTCTATTGAAATGCTTTTGCTTCTTTGACAAAGATCACTTGAGTATATTTGTTTTGACATCTTGGCTACCTACTATGTTTCTTTGATACTGTGTGCATTCTTTTGATAATGGCAAGCTGTCTTGATTACTGCAGCTTGATAGTAAGTCTTGAACTCATCTAATGTGAGTTGTCCTAACCTAGACTTTTTCAGTATTGTATTGAATATTCTAAGTTTTGCCTTTCTGTATTAGTTTTAGTATCAGTTTGTCAGTACCTTCAAAAGAGCTTGCTGAAATTTTAATTTAGATTGTTTTGAATATACAGATCAAGTTAAAGATAACTGACATTTTTAATATTAGGGTGTCTTCCAGTCCATGGATGTGGAAAGTCTATCCATTTATTTATATCTTCTTTGATTTTTCCTCAGATATTTATAGTTTCTGAAAATATATTTTGTACATATTTTGTTATATTCATACCTGTTGCCTCCTGGCAAGAGGGACATCTGTGCCTGAGAATAGAGCTTTTCTTGCTCCCCCTCGTTAGTGAGAAGTTGCCGGCATTTATGAGGTTAATATTGGGCGAGCTCTTCTACAAGCTCTTTTACAAGTCCTGTTGAGCAAGCAACTAACAGATGTCCCAGTTAATTTGCAATCGTGGTTTACCCTCCACCTTGAGAGAATGATACTTCCTGGAATGTTGCATGCAGAAGTAGATAAAGGAAGTGGTAATGACCCATTAGATAAGGGTGTGACCTGAGTGCTGTGATCCGTTGGATAAGGGAAGCTCTGGGGATAAAAAGGGGGCAAGAAAGCCTAGGAGGAGAAGAGGAAGATCAATAAAAACTCACTCCCAAAAAGCAGGGAGGCCTGAGTGATGGAACCATACTTGTCTCCTGAGTGCTGATTTCTTAACCTCGACGCCCCTCTTCCGACTCGGCTTCAAGAGCCGGACGCGGCAATACCTATCTAGTTAAGTTTATGGTGCTACTGTAAATGGCATTGATTTGAAAATTTCAATTTCTAATTATTTGTTACTGTTAAGTGGGAAATCCATGTTCTTTTTCATACAAATCTTATACATAATGATCTTGATATACTTGCTTATTAATTCCAGGAGATTTTCTATTTTTGGTTAGTTTTTTTCTTATTTTCCTATTAGACAATAATGTCATCTCTAGATAAAGACAGCTTTGTAACTGTCTTTCCAAAGTGTAACTTTTTTTTCCCCTCCCTGTCTTACTCCCCTAGCTACGAATTCCAAAATAATGTAAAACAGGAGTTGTAACAAAAGATATCCTTGCCTTCTTCCTGAAGTTAGTGAAAAAGTGTCCAATGTCTCAACATTAAATATGATGTTAATGTCAATGCTTTTTATAGATGTTATTTATAAAGTTGAGAAAGTTGTCCTCTATTCCTAGTTTGCCTTTCCTGCATCCATTGATATGACATGTAATTCTTCTTATGCATGTTTTTTTATTGTTTTCATTAATTGATTTTCAAATATCATACTAGTATTGCACTAATGTAATAAATCTCACTTGGTTGTCATGGATTTGATCTATTAATAACTGGTTGAGAATTTTTTAATCTATTCTCATGAGAGATATTAGTCTGTAGTTTTCCTTTCTTGTAGTGTCTTTTTCTGCTTTCAGTACTAGGGCAATCCTGGTCTCATAGGATGAGTGTTCCCTTTGCTTCTGTTTTCTGGAGGACATTGAAGAGAATTGGTGTCATTTCTTTCTTAAATGTTTGGTAGGAATCCAGACAAAGCCATCTGCTTTCTTTCTGAAAAAGTTACTAGTCTTTAAATGAAGAATAGACTTATTCAGATTATTTTTATCCTTGTGTGAGTTATGGTAGTACATGTTTTCAAGGAATTTGCCCACTTGATCTCTGTTATTAAATTAGTGAGCAAAAAGATATTCACAGTATTGCTCCATTAATCTTTATGTTCTTTGGACAAGTACTGATGACCCCACTTTTATTTTTGTTTTTGGTAATCTGTATTACTTTTTTATGGCTTGGTCTGTCAAGAGTTTATCCTTGCCATTCTATTAGAGTTTATCTAATGTATTTTGGCTCTCTCATTAGGTGCAGAAAGCTTTAAGATTGCTGTGTCTTCTTCCAGAATTGATGCCTTTTTCATTATGTAATGCTTCCCTTTCCACTGAAAATCTCCCTTATTCTGAATTCTCATCTATTTGAAATTAATATCACTACTCTAGCTTTCTTAAGATTAGTGTTAGCATGGTATAGCTTTCTTTATACCTTTCAGTTAAAAAAAATTCACAATGTCATTACTATTAGTAACATCCCTTGCCCAAACTTTGTCATCACCACAAAAATTAAATTGGCATCCATCCCTTTCTTCTAATGCACATGTGTCTTTATATTTATTGTTGATTACTTGTAAACAAACTATAGTAGGTCTTTTTTATCAATTCTGAAAGTTACCCTGTTTCAATTGGCATATTTAGACCATTGACATTTAACATTTAACATGGCATTTAACATTTAACTGGCAGGTACAACTCATGAGTTTAGGACCGCCTTTGGCTGTGACCTGCAGGAGTTTTTCTCTCTAATAATAGTCCACAATCAGTCCCCAGCCATTCATCAAATTGTCATTAATTTTTTTCCTACAAATGTATACATCCACTGTCTTCTGCTGTAGGTAAGCAAACCTCAGCTGTGCCTCTCTACATTCTCTTATCTACACAGATTTCAGGTGCTATCTGCCCTCTGACTTCGCTTCTGTTTTAAGTTCAGAAAAATCAATGATTTTCACCTTTCTGTTTTTGAAAGGCAAGAGTGCCAATATACAACCTATTTACCTATTGAAGCTGAAACTAGGAATTCATAGGATTTTCTCTGTAGGTATTTGTGTTGTCTGTAAATAAAATCAGTTTTACTTCTTCTTCAATTCTTTTATTTATTTTTGTTGCCTTAATTTACCAATTAGAACCTAATAGCAAAATGTTAAAAAAAACAAGCAAGGGTAGAAATCCTTGACTTAGATTTTTCTTAAGATGGAAATACCTAGGCTTTCCCCATGAAGTAAACTTTCAGCTGTAGTTTCTTTTCTTTTCTTTACCAATGTTTTATACCTTGTTGCAACAGAGCTCAAAGGATATTAAGGAATGATGAGAAAGAGAGAAAGAAAGGAAGAAAAGAAAGACAGACACCGATGGGTTCAGGGGGTCTGAAGCTTCACTTTACATCAGACATCAGACTTCAGACAACTTTATTCTTATCCAGATCCTGATTAAATACTGCATGCATACAAAAGGCATGCATGCATTTCCTGAGGGAACAAAGTTCTTATCTTTCAGTGTTCTTCCTTCTTACTTAAAATAACCATTTGGGGTAAACAAACATTCTCTTCCTCCCAGACTGCTTTACATAACAATCTCCACAGTTTACTGCTGCCATCCTAAAGCCAGCTGCTCCCAACGAAACTTGCAGGTCTTGTTTTAACCCTTGGCTCCTACATTTCCCCCTTTTTATTTCATAAGCAGAGGTGACGGCGCCTGTCTTAGGTTGCCCTTAGCTCTGAAGGAAGGGTCTTACCCGTCTTTGGCTACCAGTCAAGCTCTCTGACTTTGATTCAGGAGGGAGCC
>PVIY010021473.1:0-42380 GCA_004026745.1 Myrmecophaga tridactyla | reverse complement strand
CATTCCAGTGAAGCTGAGTGCCAGCTCATCCCTGGGAGTCAGGTCCCATGTTGCCAGCGAGATTTACACCCCTGGGATTCATGTCCCACATGGGGGTGGGGGGTGGGGGCAGTGAGTTCACCTGCCAAATTGGTTTAGAGAGAGGCCACATCTGAGCAACAAAAGAGGCTGTCCAGGGTTGATAATTATCAGTAGGCTTAGCATCTCCTTTGTAGGAATAAGCTTCATAGAGGGAAGCCCCAAGATCAAGGGCTCAGCTTATTGATTTGGTTGTCCCCACTGCTTGAGAGAGTATCAGTAATTCCCCAGATGAGGAAGGTTAATATTACCTCCTTTCTCCCCAGTTTTCCAAAGGGACTTTGCAAATACTTTTTATTCTCTGCCCAAATTAATCTGGGATATATCAGGGTATCATACTAACCTGCACAAACTAACAAGATCTCATGCCCTATTCAGGATTCCATATATTATAGTATTCAATTAAACTGACCATACAAGTTAAATTAGATAATGTGCTACCAAAATATAAATTTTGTACCAAATAAACCTCTCTTCCTTTGATCTCTCATAGAGGTTGAAGTTTGAAAATATGGGCCATATCATCCTTTACCTAGTGTTCTGATGAGTTTCATTCATATCTCTAGACAAAGTCTGATCAGTTTTTCAGTTTTAACAGTTGCTAAATGGGGTACTGCTGATTTTCAAAGCCTCAGAGCTCTAACTCTGAGTCTCAGGTATCATATAAATACTCAAAGTTTCTGAGAACTAGGTTATATACAAATAGCTCAGTATCTCAGAATTTAGAAATATCAGTTACAACTCCTAAATATATGTGAGTGGTATAAGAGCTTGCAATCCAGGAACCTTTATAATAGGCCCCAATCTGATAACCCATACTCCTGACCTCAATTCTTTAAGTTTGTAAATTATACTTCTTCCATGAGTGAAGCATGATAATATTTGTAATTTCATTTCTTTTTTTTTTTAAACAATCAAACAAAATACCAAACAGACAATCAAAAAAAAAAAAAAAAACAACAAATGGTGCTGCAATAATGGGATACTCACATGAAAAAAGAATGAAACGTGACTCCCGCCATACGGCATACCAAAAAAAAAAGTGAATCCCTATCACTGTGAGGTTAAAAGGCCCCCTTAATGGTATAATGTGTTTTTTTAATTTTTTATTAATTAAAAAAATTAACAAACAAAAATATTAACATATCTTTCCATTCTACATATGCAATCAGCAATTCTCAACATCATCATATAGCTGCATATCTATCATTTCTTAGAACATTTGCATCGATTTAGAAAAAGAAATAAAACAATAACAGAAAAAAAAAGATTATATATACTATACCCCTTACCCCTCACTTTCATTTATCACTAGCATTTCAAACTAAATTTATTTTAATATTTGTTCCCCCTATTATTTATTTTTATTCCATATGTTCTACTCATCTGTTGATATGGTAGATAAAAGGAGCATCAGACACAAGGTTTTCACAATCACAGAGTCACATTGTGAAAGCTATATCATTATTCAATCATCATCAAGAAACATGGCTACTGGAACACAGCTCTACATTTTCAGGCAGTTCCCTCCAGCCTCTCCACTACATCTTGAACAACAAGGTGATATCTACTTAATGCGTAAGAATAACCTCCAGGATAACCTCTCGACTCTGGAATCTCTCAGCCATTGACATTTAGTCTCATTTCACTCTTCCCCCTTTGGTTGAGAAGGTTCTCTCAAACCCTTGATGTTAATTCTCAGCTCATTCTAAGGTTTTTCTCAGTCCCTTGATGCTGAGTCTCAGCTCATTCCAGGATCTCTGTCCCATGTTGCCAGGAAGGTCCACACCCCTGGGAGTCATGTCCCACGCAGGGGGTGGGGAGGGGTGAGATTGCTCGTCATGTTGGCTGGAGAGAGAGGCCACATCTGAGCAACAAAAGAGGCTTTCTTGGGGGTGACTCTTGGGCCTTGAGTTTAAGTAGACTTGACCTATCCTTTGTGGGGTTAAGTTTCATATGAACAAACCCCAAGACTGGGGGCTCAGCCTATAGCTTTAGTTGTCCACACTGCTTGTGAGAATATCAAGAATTCAACTTGAGGAAGTTGAATTTCTCCCCGTTCTCACCATTCCCCAAAGGGGGCTTTGCAAATACTTTTCCACTCACTGATCAAATCACTCTGGAATTCATTGGGGCATCACTCTGGACAAACCAACAAAATCTCATGTCCTACCTGAGATTCCAAGTACTTAAGGTGTTCAATCAAACTATCTACATAAGTTATATTAGGAAATGCACTAGTCAAAATATAAATTTTGTAACAAATAAACATTTTTTGCTTTAGTCTCACATATAAGGTGACATTTTAAAATATTAATTACCATCTATTTTCAGCACCCTGCAATAATAACATTCCTTTGTTCTTCCTCATGCAAAAACATTTTTAAAATTTGTACATTGTACATTTCACTATTATTGTACACTCTAGGCATTCCTAGATTATACCATCTCTATCTTTAACATCTATCTTTCTTTCTGATTTCATTTATGTCCCCAGCCCTCCTCCCTCTATCATTCTCACATGCAGCTTCACTCAGTGTTTTAACAATTATATTACAGTTAGGTAGTGTAGTGCTGTCCATTTCTGAGTTTTTGTATCCAGTCCTGTTGCACAGTCTGTATCCCTTCAGCTCCAATTACCCAATATCTTATCATTTCATTTCTGATATTTTATTTAACAGACTTTTCTTAAGGTTCATTCATCTAGTTGCATGCCTCACAACTTCACAACTTCATTCATTCTTGCAGCTACTCAGGAGTCCATTGTATGTTCACCTTTTTTTTTTGTATGCTATACGGCAGGGGTCACAGTTCATTCTTTTTCCATCTGAGTATTCCCTTATTGCAGCACTATTTGCTGAATTTTTGTTTATTCGATTTTTCATTGGTTTTCTTGCTTCTTTGTTTGGGAAGTGCATGGGCCAGGAATCAAACCCAGGTCCCCCACATGGCAGGTGAGAATTCTACCACTGAACTACCCTTATACCCCCTACCTTCATTTTTAATAGATATTTTTGCTGGAGTTATATTTAAGAATTGATAAGTTTATTAAAAAAATTATTCAATATTTTAAAGATATTGTTTCATTGTGTTCTTGTCTCCATTATTTCTACAAGGAATCAGCTTTTACTTATATCATTATTCCACCATGTCTTTTTGTCCTCTGCCTGCTCTCAAGATATTCTTTGGTTTTTACCACTTTACTATAATGTGCTTAAATGCAGGCTCCTTTTTATTTATACTGCTTTGGATTTTCTGAGCTCAGATCCATAAATTAGTTTTCTCACCAATTTTAGAAAATGTTACATCATTAGTTTTTCAAATATTTTTCAGCCACATTCTGTCTTTCTCTCTTCCCTCTCCTTTTAGGATTCCAATAATACATACATTGGAACACTTTATATTGTCACACACACCAAGGAAGTTCTCTTGACTTTTATCTTTTTTCTTTCTGCTTTATTTTGGGTAACTCATCTAATATCAAAGCTCACTGGCTTTTTTGCATGCCATTTTCAATCTCCTATTAATACCACTCAATAAACTTTTCATTTCAGCTCGTTCCAATACTCGTATTTCCACTTTTTATAGTTTCCAGTTTTCTGCTTAGATTCTGCGATCTGTTTATTCTTTAAAACCACCTTTACTTTTAAATCTTTCAGCATATTTACAATGGCTGCTTCCAAGCACTTATCTTCTTACTCCAGTAATTCATAGTCAGTTTTGTTTAGTTGCTTTTTCTCTCAACCAAGGCTCCAGCATTCCTGATCCTTCACATGTCCAGTAATTTTTTACTGCATACAGGATATTGTGCATGATGCATTATATAGTCTCTAGAGTCTATTACCTTGTTTTCTGGGGAAAAAAATCGTTTATTTTTGGGTTATAACAGGCAGTTCATTTGGCTGAACTCAACCTCCAAACCTGGTTTTCCCTGCAATGGGAAGCAGCTGACACTGGCTCAATTCCTCAGTCCTTCAACTGTTGCTTTTTACTGGGAACCATGGAGTCTCCTCAATTCATGTGCATTCACAGGTCAGTTGATGATTTGGGAGGCATTCACACACTGATATTGGGGATTCTCCTTTCTGAAATTTACCCCCCTCACTTTCCGTTGCTCTGGCAGCCCTGATCTCTCCCTTCAACTCTATAACATCATAATACTGTAGCTTTGTGCTTGACCTCTAGCCATCCCATAATCGAGTAATTCTAGAGTGCCCTCAAGCAAAAAACAATATAAACACAAGCGTTGCTAAGTGACCCTTTCAAGGGTCAAATCCCTTTAGTTTCTTCTAGCACCTAAACCAATGGGTTTGATCCTAAGAGAAAAGCGACTCTTTTAAGAGCTCAGTCTTGATAAAAGAAAAGTCTCAGTCTCATCCAAATGAGAAAGAAACTTTCCATTCCCTTCACTGACTCCTTGATCTCTTTACCTTTGCTGCTTCTGAAAATAAGGACTCTTTTACTCCTTTAGAAACCCCAATCTGGAATTTCCAGGGCCTAAAGAGGAGAACTGTCACATCCTTAACAAACGATGATTCCTCTGATCTACCCATACACTCATGATCTGTTCTTGGATGGCTGATCAGAGAGCAGATCCCTGTAACTGCCCATGGCTGTTCCCAACCCACCCCACAAATGACTGCTGCCACTCAAAGCAATTTACTAACCAAGACGCATCTATGACAATCTTGCCATGTGTGCCTGGGGCAGCCAGAGGGAGACTATTTGGGGCATGACTGTAGGTGGTCACTTTCTCTGCTACTATCAGTTGTGATCCCCTTCAGAAGCAGTATAATGGCTCCACCTGAGCCCCCCTCCACCATCAGTTCCTCTTGGGGCACCCAGGAAAATTCAGTAACATTAAAGCAATATCTCTTCACCTTTTTCTTGAGCCTGAAGTCTGGTTGGGACCATTAGAAACTATCAGCAAACACACTCGAGCATTTCAACTTTTTTTAAGTATGTTTTCAATTTGACAAGGACTACTCAGAGCAAAAAAGAGAAATCACACAACTCACTCACACTGAATCACAAACTCACACTGAATCAGTGATCATGTGCCTTATGCAACATCCTGCATGCAAACAGGGACAACGTAGGGAATAAAGAAAAGCCGGTTGATTACAGTATACTGCAACTCTAGATTGAGAAATTTTTCCAACCCAGGACTGCTGCAGAGTCTTAGGTAAATACTTTAAATGCTGGGACTATGGCAAGGGCTATAAGTATGAACTGACATCCGGAACCCACTGTAGATGACCCATGATGTTTCTGAAACAATGTGCTTCCAACCACTGTAAAATCAAATTGGCTCTTCAAGAGGCATCTCATAAATGACCTAAATTTACTACCAGATAAAATTGTAGGACCCATAAACAGATTTTCAGAAATCCTGACTTTCCCTACTTTCTGTTAAAGGGACTTTAAAAACAGAATGTAAAATCAAGGAAAAAACTCAAGTTACATTTTAAATATTTTTGAACAGGTAAATTATGGGAAGTAATGCATCCTGGAGAAGACTCCCTCACTTTCCAAAAGGAATTAACCTTGAAATTCCTTAAATCAGTTTTAGACACCTTTGAAAGTTTAATTAAGCTATAGGTTATTTTCCAAGAATTAAGCACATATCCACATCCACACAAATATGTTACAAATAATTTCAGGGTGTTGGTAAGCCCTCTGAAGTGTCCATGAACTCTCATATCCATTAGGGTTCATGATTCAAAATTAAGGACCTCGACTTAAAGCAGTGAATCTCTTACTTGCCACCTCTGACGCACCATCCTGAAACATAAAAAAAGGGAGGGGAGTGGTTTATGAGGCTGTGATTGCTCCAGTCACTTTTACCACCGTATTTTCATCATTTGGACAGGTATAGGGTTGGCACAATGTAGGTGCTCAATAAATACTGGTTGTTGAAATATTGCTAGTGAATCATGCAACAGGAATGTCAAGCAAGGAGAGTAAAGCAAATGAAAATTAAAATATTAAAAGCCTATACCCACTGACAACTGAAAAGAAAGCATTACTAAAAAAAAGTTATTGATATATTTACATCCATGTTCAAGGGCTTAAATCTTCATCAAACACTGAAGGTAGGGAAAGGAACAGTGGTCTATTTATCTCTGCATTCCCTATGCACCTAACAGAGGTTCCAGCACACAGTAGGTTCACAATAAACCCTTGTTAACAACAATACACAAGCTCTCCAGCTGCATTGGTTCTTTGGTTTCTGGCCTCCACAGTCTTCTAGAAGGCCCTCCACACAAGGAAGGCAAGTACTTTGCCATGTTCAGCTTAAAGTAGGCCCAGCGCAATGTAAGTCGAGTTGCCCAGGTCTGGGGATGGGAACTGCAGAATATGTGGGGAGTCTGGCATAGGATTTTAATGGTGGAAGGGAACCGGGAGGGTTGATGAGGGAGGCAACTCTGGCCCTTACTGGTGAGCAGGGCAGGTCAGCTTGGTTAACTGAGAAGTAAGATCCACCCACAGTTCCATGCCAGTAAGCCATGGAAGGTGTTAGCCCTGGAAAGTAGCCTCTACTGTAAAAATACAACCAGGATTGCTCCTCTCCATAGAAGAGGGAGGGGCACTGACAATTCTCTACCCTGAGTAGATGTATGATGTAAACAAGTTACTTAACCTTTCTATGGCTCAATTTTACCTCCCTTTTATGGTTGTTGGGGGGATTCACTGAGACAGGGCTGGAGAAGCACTTAGCATAGTACCTGCCCACAAGAAGTGGCCCATAAATGTCATTTACTGTTATTGTCACACAGTACAACCACTCCATCATCTACTCTACTCCAGCTCAATGCCAGTGCTGGTTACTGACCACTTAATTATGATCTTTACTATAAAAACATGCCATTGCATTCCCAATCCATTCACCTTCACGCCCACCTCAAACCCAGCTGTTCCATGTAAACATCTTCAGCCAGTGGTCCATGGGCCCCTGGAGGTGCCATGGGCCCAGAGGCAGATATATTCCGATGCTATCAAAACATAAGCTTCAGGGTCCTACTTTATACATGCTCCTTCCAAGACTTGGGACAGGTGTTCACACAGAAATGTGTTATTTAAAATCTGTAATAGTAAGATTTCAACACCAACTGGTGAAGACTTCTCTTTCCATTTCACTTCCCCCTCTACCACTTTCCATCTTCTTCCAGGAGGCACTGGGACACCTGCAGTCACCTTTGGAATCCAGCTAATAGGAATTTAGCAGAGGTATATCCAGGGTGGGTTTAGCATGATGAATGGATACAGTTTGTGGTTATTTCTATGTATAGCTAAAATTATTGCCAGCCATCCTGATATGGGAATGGCTTCTTGGAATATCCCTATTCACCTGGGGTCATGGTAACATGATCAGGGTCAGAAGTCATATCACAGGAGGAACATGTCCTATAGTGCCTGGCACCAGAAGCATGTGGGTATGGAGAGGAAACAAGGTTTGAAACAAATCAAGCTAGAACCTAGGCAGTAGAAAATTCTTCCAGTAAAAATCAGATGTGTCAAACTGAAGCAGAGGATTTTTTTTGAAATTTGTTTTTTGAAGATGCCTTTTCAAAATGTAGGTTCTCTCCCAATATGCCTCAATAATGCAGGATGTACAATTATAAATACACCTGCTCACCTCCTGTGCTGGTTTGAAAGGATGTATGTGCCCTAGAAATGCCATGTTTTAATCCTAATCCCATTTTGTAAAGGCAGCCGTTTCTTCTAATGCCTATTCAGCACTGTATGTTTGAAACTATAATTAGATCATGTCCCTGGAGATGTGACTCAATCAAGAGTGGTTGTTAAGCTGGATTAGGTAGAGACGTGTCTCCACCATTCCAGATGGGTCTTGATTACTTTTCTGGAATACTATAAAACAGGAAACATTTTGGAGACAGAGGGCGATTCTGAGAGAGCAGAACAACATAACCATGAGAAGCAGAAAGCCCACGAGTCAGCCACCTTTGTAAATGAAGGAAAATGCTTCCTGGGTTGCTGCATGAAACAGGAAGCCAGGAGAGGAAGCTAGCAAATGATGCCTTGGTTGCCATGTGTCTTTCTAGATGAGAGAGAAGCCCTGACTGTGTTCACCATGTGCTTTCTCACTTGAGAGAGAAACCCTGAACTTCATCGGCCTTCTTGAACCAAGGTATCTTTCCCTGGATGCCTCAGATTGGACACTTCTATAGACTTGTTTTAATTGGGACATTTTCTCGGCCTTAGAACTATGAACTAGCAACTTATTAAATATCCCTTTTTAAAAGCCATTCCGTTTCTGGTATACCGCATTTTGGAGCTGGCACACTAGAACACCTCCCTTATTTTTATGGGAATCACATTGTATTGACCACACAAAATGAATCAGTATCCCTACGTTTGTGGGATGCCACATTACAAAGTGAGCAGAGCACATCTGTGTGTGAAGTTACATTTTGTGTATCCAATCATCAACAACAAAAAACAAATTCCATTAGTCACATTTGACGAAAGACTGAATTATCTTTCTAATCACTCAGTAGAAAATGTTACACAATTGATATCATATACAGAGGCAACGAGAGAGCAGGCAGTGAAGGACACAGACAGGAAAATGTATTACAGAGGCACATGGGTAGCTAACTCACTATATAAATATGTTACTTTCTGGATTGTGCCATGTTAGCATGTCAGCATTTAAAATTTGTAATTTTGTGGTTTTCTCAGACTAAACAAGATATAATTTATACATTCCTAAGTTTGTATCCATAATTCTAATCTTTTTCATAAAGAGGGTCCCCAGCATTGTAAATGCTTCAGAACCCACAACACCTGGAATCTGCCCACACTTGGGTTACTAGGGATCTCAGACCTTATACCCTCCCTTGAAAACCGAGTGGTTCTGGACTGCTTGGTGGGCATGCAGACTCCTCCAGCGGGACCAGTCAGTTATCAAGAGAGCCTTGGGGTCACACAGACCTGCTCTCTGGTCCAGTCCTATCACCTGGTGGGTGTGTATCTAACCTGTTTGAACCTCCTTTCCTTGGCTATAAAATGGACATTATTTATCTGAGAGTTTATACAAGCAGCCCCAGATAAATATTTGTTGCATTTCCAAGTCCTATCCAGGAGCTCAAGGTACAATCATGATAAAAACTGACATAAAGCCACGGTCCTTGTTCTCACAGGGCACAGACTACAGGGGAAGCGGCTTTTGTCAAATAACCATGCGAACGACTGTGAGAGCCCATCCCCTGCTCACCGCTGGCACAGAAGTCTTTTCCCCATAGCCAAAAATGCACATATGCATAACCTACAACAGTACCTTCTAACGTGCCTTTATTTTTCTCCAGGAGCTGCATACGCTCTCAGCAAGGGAGAGCAAAGCACTTACTGTGCAGCTAAAGCTCTCAGCCAGCGAGGGCTCAGCCACACTGTCTTGAGTCAATTACATTCTACGGTGCACAGGTTACTCTACTGCGGCCTCTCTGTCCACCCTTTCGTTTGTCTTTTGATCAATAGCTTTTTACCCACTAGGAACAACATCTATAATTGCCGGCAAAAGGTGTGTAGCAAAGGAACAATGAGGCACATGATGCTAAAATGCAGGTTTCACAAATGGAAAACTCCAGGACAAAGCAAGACCTTTAGGGACCAGTCAGCACCTTAGTGACTTAGGGAGACCATCACAAAAACAACCGCAGCCAGGACGGACTAGCTATAACGTCAGAGACGCCGGGAGAACAAAGCACAGATGAAGCACGCGGGACCCCGGGGAGCCTGCGTTGGGGGATGCATGCCGACTCCCAAAGACAGGAACACAGCACCACAGGGGCGCAGGAATCACCACCTTGCACAGTGAGGGTGCAGGGGGCACTGCCCTTTCCAGGAACACATTCTGCACTAGACTAGACATGCATTTACAGAATGACAAACTGGGATAAGCGTAAAAAAGAAATGGAACGCGGTCCTATGAGCCATCAAGGCTAAAACGATAATATTCACGAAGCAGTGGACGCAGCACCCAGCAGTTAGTAAATGCTCAACAGACAGCAGCTGTTCCATCTCCTCACCTCCCCTGCTGGGCTTTAAACCACCCCAGAGCAAGGGCAGTGGCAAAGGGTTCTTGTTATTCCCACTGCAGGGTACACGAGAGTGCTGAAAAGATGCCATTTGATTAATCTTCCAGACAAACTAAAAGCCATTGGCCTAAGCCGCCTGATTCCCACGCACGTCAGTCATGCCCCGTTAGATGGCGGACCCTCCCCTGCCCTTTCTCGGCTCTCTGTGGGGCAGGGCAAGGACATTTCCTAGCCTCTGTCCAAGCACAGGGGAAATGTTGGAGGGCTGGAAATGGGGAGAAGCCAGGATGCTCTCCCCACCCCCAGCACTGGGGGCGCCTCAGCAGTGACTGTCTCCTCTGTCTCCTTAGGTCCCTCCCACCCTCAGGCCCTGGCTCAGGCTGGGCAGCCTCTGTGCCCCGGGACGCTTCTGACCTCCAGCAGCCCACCTCCTCCCGCGTGCCCTCCAGCTCAGAAGCTCCTTTCCTCGGCTCTTCCAGCTCCAGTTTAACCAACTCCCTGTACTGAAATTTTTCTGTTGAAAACACATGGAGTGGTTTTATTTTCCTTACTGGATCCTGACCAGCAGACTATCTAAAGATGACTTTTTGTACAATCATTCGATGGAGCACTTGGCAGCCATCAGAAATGCTACAGATCTCAATGCATTGACAGATAAAGACGGCTGAGGATTATGGAAAAGCAGAAAAGCACAGACAGTGAGAGCTATGTACAGACATGCACTGAAAAAAAAAAAGACTGCAGGAATACACAGTATTTTAACTGTGGTTATCTCTAGGCACCACTTAAAAGTTCATAAAGGAATTACAGGAAGGTAAGAAAACAACCAGATAGCGGTAGCAGAATAATAAAAGTACACTGAATGAAGCTGGATGTTCACGGTTGAGGGAGGAGAGCTGGGGGGCACGTGTGACACCAGAAGGAAAGATAGAAGATAAAGACCGAGATGGTATAACTTAGGAATGCCTAGAGTGGACAATCATGGGGATGAAATGTACAAATACAAAAATGTTTTTGCATGATGGAGAACAAATGAATGCCAACACTGTAAGGGGTTGAAAATGGATGGTGTACATGAAAAGGTACAGTCAATGCAAGCCAGGGTGTCTTGTCAACAGTAACATTGTAATATGCTTCCACCGAATGTCACCCAGGCATTAAGCCAAAACTAAATGGCAAGGGGAGGCATGGGGGAGGGGTATAGATTCTTTGACGAAGAAAAGGAAATGTCTTCATATAGATTATGGTGGTGAAGGCATTCCTATTTACTTAGGTTAGATTGTATGATGTGCGAATAAAACCATTTAAAAAATGAACAGAGAAAAACAGGTGCTAGAGAAAATGTGGAGAAAGAGACCTAGTCACTGTGGGTAGGGAAGCTGAGAGGGGCAGCCCCTTGGAGGGCAGCGTGGTGGGTCCACAGGAGGCCGGGGGTGGGGTTGCCAGGTGATCCTACAGCCCCGTTGCTCAGTATATACCTGGAGGAACTGAGAGTAGGTACAAATGGACATTTGCACACCAGTGTTTATGGTGTCAATGGATGGAGGTGGCCTAAGGGTACAAGGACTGAGGGATGGAAGGGGGGACTGTGGTGTATAACTACAATGGACTATGGAGCAGCTTCAAGAAGAAATGAAGTTGTGAGGCATGCAACCAGGTAAATAAAAAAATTAAAAATAAGTAAAAATTAAAGAAAAGAAAACAACCAGAAAATGAAAATGAGATGAATACAGCAGTAAAAAGAGTCACAAAGTGGTTGAAATGGAAGAAAGGCCAAGACGAGGCACCCCCTCCTCTACAGCCCCTCCATGCCTTGAGTGCCTCGTACTTGCCAACCCCCTTCTCCAGGGCCCCTCCAGACCACTCCAGAAACCAAACCAAAGAGCTCTGGGCCCCGTCCTTCTCAGCCAGTTGCTTTTATTCCTTCCCATTGCCTGATCCTTCTCTGCTTTGGACAAGTAGTAAGCACAGCACTAGCATTTGCTGAATAAACCGAACACCTATAATGGGCTGAGAATGCTTTGGCAGGATTTTCACTGACCGTAATTATTTGTTTATAACAAGCTCAAAAATGAGTTCAAATCCTAGTTCTGCTGTTTGAAATCTGTGTGTCCTTGAGCAGATTACTTATCTTCACTGAACTGTAAATTAAAGCTAAAGACACTTATCATACAGGATTATTATGAGGATTAAATAAAAGCATTTGTGTGAAGTGTCTAATACCATATCTGCCAAATAGTAGATAATCAAACTTTGGGTTCTCCTACCAATTTACAGGTCCAGCTTACAGAAAAGGGGCTGACATTTCATAGGCATTCTGTAAGTATTTGCTGCTCAAGGTCATATTTTACAGAGTCACATCATTAACCTAGTCACCCAGGAACCCATACATTAAATTTCTGCCTCTTTACCTTAATCCCTCCAGAGGCACAAAAACCTAGAAAGAGCACAGACTTTGGAGCCCGGGTGCTGTGTTTCAGATTCCAATTGCACCACTCACTAGCTGTGTGTCTCAGGCAAGTTACTGAAGCTCTCTGAGCCAATCCTATTAAATGGAGACACTATCTCCTTCCTCAAGGATTCTTAGGAAGATTAAATGAGAAAAACGTATATTTTGGGTTAAATGCTTAACCCAGCTCCCGGCACAGGACACTTCTCCAAATATCAGTCCCCATTCCTTCATTTAGATGAATGTGAACCAAATCTGTTCTCAGCTCATGGAAAAAAAGCAAACAGACCTCACTACAACTATAAACACTGCAGCATAAGGCATCCAGGGGGAACCATGCTGGTGGCATCTTCATTCAAAAATTTTATAATGTCTACTGATTTATTAACAATAAGAAGCACTTCCCCAGGGAAGATTACAGGAGAAATAATCGTTTTGGTGAAAGTAGGCTGGATCACCATGCAAGAATCATTAATCATCAAAACAGCAACATATATTTAAAAAGCTGGCCTAGGTGGAGATTCTTTCTGTGACAAAAGGAGAATTTGTACAAAAATCTATAGCCATGGCCTCCAACAATCCATGGGCAGTTTTCCCATCATCACCTTCTTTTACTCAACAGCAGAAGGAACCTATGTTTGAGGAAGGCAGTTCCACGCAGGATGGGCCTCTGCCATTAGCCACGGCAAAGCAGCTAGAGTTTAATGGGTTTATTAATGAATGACCAATTTAGAGAACATTTAGTGGCTATTTTCCACTGAATAATGTCCGTGAAATACTGCAAAAAAGACCCAAGGAATGAGAGAAGGTGACACTGAACACAAGAAAAGGCTGCCTTCCCCAGACACAGGTAAGATACAAGCTTTAAAATCAATTGGGCTGTTAACAGCAAGTAACAGAGAGACCACTCTGTTCCCCAACACGGGTGCCCTCTGGGAGAGGACAGCCCTCAGGGAACTCATCTCTCTTTCAAGAGGAAACCTTCCTTTTATCCTAATAAGCACATTTCAAAGAGGGTGTTAATCACACAGGCCAGAAAATAGAGGCTCCAATGTTGGTTTAACAAATACAGCTAATCCAAATGGGATAATTCAAAGTTGTGTCTTTCTGCCACTTATTTCAGAATGCCAGGGTTGCATTGTAACTGGAAGTAAAATACTTTATTTCAGAAAATGCAGTAAATGATGGTTAACCATTTTCTGGTCATCTACTGTGTGTTAAGTATCACTCTGGATTCTTTGGTGGGGGGGGCACGTTGGAAGTGACTCTAAATTAATAGCTGTTCCTGAACTGGCATGCTAGTGGGTGGTTTTCAATCCTGGATGTATATTAAGATCACCTGGAGAGTATTACAAATACTGATATCTTAGGTTCTTTGCATTGGATGCTGTCATCTGATATTTAGAACAAGCCTGCACATCAGATAAGGTTTGCTCACTCTGCTGAATCTTGGTTTCTTCATCTGTAAATGGAAGTAACTTGTCCAACAAGCTTTTAAGTAACTTCAAAATATCTACCCCTTTCCTCTTTTTCTTGAGTTTAATCTTTACACACACACGTGCATGCGAGCACAAAGACAAGCAATTTTACACTGTCTTTTCCCATTGTAGAAATAACACTGGTATAGTAAAAAACAAAGCATAAAATAAAAAACTAAAATAACCATCAGCTATAAGCTGAGCTCCCAGTAAGAAACACTATTAACATTTTGGCCTCTGTCTTGTCAGTCCTTCCTCATACTTTTTGAAGTTATAAGAAAAAAAAAAAAAAAAAGGATAATCCTGTACCCACTCTTTTGAAACCCACTTCTTACACTTAATAAAGTATAAACTTTTCCCCATGCCATTAAATACTGCACAGCATCATTTTAGGGGTCTCCTAGTATTGCAGTGTATGCCTGTGCCCTAATTTACTTAGCTTGTCTGAATTAATTAGGTTTTACTGTCTGACAAAAGCTAGTCTTCCATTTTCATCCCTGAACTGGAAAAATCAGGTATTCAGGTGTTTGAAAACGTGGAGGCCTTTCATTGCTTGACACACATGGCTGCATTAATATGCCAATTCTTTAGGGTGCTTCTTTTTCAAAGGGAGCCTAGACACATCTAATTTCAAAAAAGTTCTGGGAGCCCCTTAGGATATGGTTCAATATTCAAACTCAGCTCCCTTAAATCTCTAGCAGTAGGACTGCCCTGAAAGGGTCTACCCATGTGCTCATGCAGGACAGGAAAAGGGATGGGTTTCCTGGCCATTTCCAATCCTTCCCTGCTGTCCCTGGGAGGCAATTGCACAGGTGCTCTGGCTCCCTGCAGGCTGTGGTGCCACTGAGTCTAGCAGAGCGGACAGAAGCGGTCCAGGGGAAGGGATGGAGCCTCTGGCTGGAACTGCTTTCTGCATCCAGGGTGGACCTGCCCTGCACCCTGTGGCATGTTCTCTCTGTGACTCCGTTCCTTGTCCCTGGGTCACTTCCATTCAGCCTGCCCCCAGGCTCTGAGCCGTATCCCCCAGGGCCTTCATCCCTGGGAACCTCTTTTACTCCACAGCCCCTCCAGTGTCTGCACCGGCCTCTCTGGGGCCGCAGCCTCTGCAGACAGGCAGTGAGCAGCTAGTTACTCCTGCTTGGCTAGTTTCACTTGACTAGGCACCAGCCATACCACCACTTGCCCATTAATGAGGACAAGGAAACGTCATTTCCTTACAGGATCTGGGGCTAATCCTAACTTCCCTGATAACAGTTCAAAGACCGCTAAAGGCCAGCCTCAAAGGCCAGCCACCTGCACATCGCAGTGACCCCGCCAGCTCCTCTGGGCTTGATTTAAACCGATAAACGGCACAGCAGAAAGAAGACAGGACTTGGCATGCCAGATCCCCCCGATAATCTTTCTGTGCCTCGCTTGCCTCACCTGTTCAATGAACGTGATAAAACCTGTTTAGGGAATTCTTAAAAATTAATTAAAGGCTCCGTGTGTAAAGCACCCAGCACAATGCTGGGAACACACGGACCTCTACAAGAAGTAGTTAGTATGTGTCACGTATCCATTGCTTATCCCCAGCTACTGCTTCTCAGTCTGGCCATATTTACAAGAGCACGAGTGCCGGCTACACTTAAAGTCCTTAGAGCGCATGGACCACATTTTCCATTTCCTCTTCCCTCCTCCGCGTCTTCTCATCCTGAGCACAGCACCGAAGAGGCCTCCTGTAAACCAGGCTCATGGGACAACCACCAGCGAGTTCACGTCTGGAATTGGTTCGGTGAGCTCGGCAGCACCGAGAGATGCCTGTGCCCCCACAGCACGGGTGCAGCCTCCATCCCCGCAGAAAGGAGCTTTCTTGGAGAGAATCTGAAACAGAGACTGCAGCCCCCAAACCCAGGTACACGTGAAACCCTACAGCTTCTCTAAAATCAAAGCCTTCATCTGCGCGCTTACCCTTGCCAGCTCCCTCGGGCCCCTCTTCCCTCTGCACGATTTTACCACTGCTCTAGTTTGCTAGCTGCCAGAATGCAGTATACCAGCAACGGAATGGCTTTTAAAAAGGAGAAATTAGTAAGTTGCTAGTTTACAGTTCCAAGGCCACGAAAACGTCCCAATTAAAACAAGTCTACAGAAATGTTCAATCTAAGGCATCCAGGGAAAGATACCTTGTTTCAAGAGGGCTGAGGAAGTTTGGGTTTCTCTCTCAAGTGAGAAGGCACATGGCAAACAGGGTCAGGGTTTCTCTCATCTGGAAGGGCACATGGTGAACACGGCGTCATCTGCTAGCTTTCTCTTCCAGCTTCCCTTCACGAAGCTCCCCAGGAGGCATTTTTCTTCTTCACTTCCAAAGGTCGCTGACTGGTGGACTCTCTTCTTCTCATGGCTATGTCATTCTGCTCTCTCTGAATCTCCAGCTTTCTCCAAAATGTTTCCTCTTTCATAGGATTCCAGTAAACTAATCAAGACCCACCCAAAAGGGTGGAGACACATTTCCACCTAATCCAGTTTAACAACCACTTATGAATGAGTCACATCTCCAGGGAGATGATCTAATTACAGATTCAAACATACAGTATTGAATAGAGATTAGAAGAAACGGCTGCCTTTACAAATGGGATTAGGATTAAAACATGCCTTTTCAAGGGTACATACATCCTTTCAAACCAGCACAACCAATGACCACTGTTTCCATTCACTAAAGCTGCTGGAATACAATATACCAGAAATGGGTTGGTTTTTTCAACAGGGATTTATTAGTTTACAAATGTACAGCTCTAAGGCCAGAAAAATGTCCAAAATAAAGCACCAAGAGGAAGACACCTTCTCTGAGGAAAGGCTGCTGGCATCTGGGGTTTCTCTGTCACATGGGAAGGCACATGGCGACGTCTGCTGGTCCTTCAATCCAAAATGTTTCTGAGGGTGTTTTCTTTCTCTCTTAGTTCCTCTCAGCTCTCTCTCTCATAAGGGCTCCAGGAGAGGATTAAGACGCACCTTGAATGGGCTGTGTCTCAACCAAAAGGTCCCGCCCACAACAGTCCTGCCCCCAGGGATGGGTTAAACCACGGCCTTCTCTGGGGTACATAACAGCTCCAAACCAGCACACCCACATCCAGCTCTGATAGGAGCTAGGAATCCCAGAAGCTAGAGCTGGAGTTAGGCCACAAACTTTCAAAAGTAGTATCTCAACTTAAAATCCACCTCAGCTGGGACGCCTTCCAGAATCCAACCTGGACAGAATTCAGTGCTAATTCTCAGTGCCTTACTCCCCAATTCATATTCCATTAAAACCTATATTCCATGGAACTGTAATTCCCTCTTCACCAGTCATTTCCATGAGGTGTAAGTTCCAAGGATCTGTCTTTAACTCTGCACCGTGTATGGTAATGAGTATCGAATAAGTTGGTGTTCAGAAAACTTGAATTAACTAAACAGCACTATGAAGCAGGAATCTTTTCCCCTTTTGTATATGAGCAAATAGTAGTTGAAAGAGGCTAAGAGTGTTACCTAGGATATCCTCTGCTTTACACAGGAAGAAAAGAGATCCCCAAGCAGCTTCCCATGGCATCGACAACTTGAGGCTCTCACTAATGCCCTGTGAGATCAGTTTATTTCCTTCTGTCATCATTTGCTGTCCTCCCCTCTACATGGAAAGCTCCAAAAGCAAAGGCACAGCGTCCACTCTCCTCATCCCAGGTCCAGCACTAGCAGGGTGGCTGCATGTAAGAGGGCCCCAGAAAGATTTGCTGAAATAATGCAGAGGACTTACCTTTCCCTCAGTGCTCTCAGACATTAATGGAAATCCCCTGGGAATCTGGCTGAAAAGCAGATTCTGATTTGTAGGTCTGGGGGTGGGACCTGAGGTTTAACATTTCCACTGAGCTCCCAGAGGATGTCAAGGCTGCTAGAAAGAGAACCACGCTCTGAGAAGTTGCTCTAGCAATCGGAGGCCTTGTTGGCCAGAGCCAATCCTCATCTTTTCAAAAAAGAACCACTTTTTAAATTCCCAGGCATTTGGACTTTTCCTTTATCTCACCTACATCATGAGTCTTCCTCTGGTCTTTCCATATGATATGATTCAGGAAATTTGGCACAAAGCTTCACTCCTGAAGAACTAAGGGCTGTGGATTTGGGACTCCAGGTGTAACCCTCTCTCCTGCTTCTTCCCGGGGCCCAACCCAGAACCCCCTTCTGTCTGGGCTCACACAAGTCTTCACTGACCATGTGGTCAGGGGCAGTCGCAAGATGCCTTCCCTCTAACTCGTTGAAATTCAGAAATGAACATGCAAAATCTCATTCTAACTATCTTTATCTCCCCTGCAGATTTCATCCCCAACTCCACTTGCTCTGAATATTTCATTCTTGCCCAGGATGGCGTCTTAAATCACAGGAAACCAGAATTCTGCCATCAATTAGCCTAATTCACAACATGTGGGTTTTCAAGTTTAACAATTAGAACATAGTTTCTGTGTTCAGTATGGGCCTGCTGTGTGCTTTCTGGAGAAAAAAAAATCTACCTGCTTTGAAGGAGATCAGTTAAAGAGTCAGAGCCCCCATGGTGTCACATCATCTAAGAAAGGTGGCATGTGAGAGCCCTCCAAGGACCACTCATTTTTCCAAGTTGATAAGGACTTGAGTGATCACTCAGCAGGAGGACTGCAGAGCCCACCCTCCTTGGAGGGCTGTCAGTAAAACACGACGTGCCCCTACATTTCACCGCCTGGCTGGGGCACAGGGCATCGCTGTTGGCAGAATTCCGTACAGATGTTCCTATGGACAGAGTCACTGGTCCCCAACCTGTAGCCTTTGTCTCCCTCCCCAGTTTCCACCGCAGCCAGATAAACACAAAGCGCTTTGTAAAAGAGGTAAAGACAGGACTCAGAAACAGGCTTGGCTCCTAGCCGCTTCAGTGAAGGTGCCAGAACCCCTGTCCCTCCTGTCTCATGGTCATGGAGAGAGGACGGTGAAAACTAGTGGTCTCCGACCTTCACTGGCTCTTGGGAATTTGTCCCCGAGCTATACCACTGCTACTTTGGCTCAGGGCAGGACACTGGGGAGGATGTGGGCTTCGAATGTTAGGGCGGGTACCCATCAAGAATGGCCGGAGGACGGCTTTGTGCAAGTCAGATGAGAATGTCAAAGAAAAAAAAAAGAGAGAGAATGCAAAGTTTAGTGGTGCGATTAAACCCACAGCTGGGTCAAACTGCCCTTGTCAAAAGAGCCTCTTCAAAGCATCCTGTTTTAGGAAGCGAAGGCTCAGCTCAGCAGGTCCCAGCCTTCACCATGTCTGGCAAACCACCCCTCCATACACATCAGCAGGCTGTACAAAGAGCACCCGCAGAAATAAAACAGAACCGCAAGGGCCACCTCATCCCTCCAGAGTGGGAAGCATCTATGACAAAAAGACACAATTCCACCAACTAAGATACAGTGGGCGTATATTCTCTTACTTTACTCAGATGAAACTAGCTTCCCAGATCTGCATAACTATCATTCTTCCCCCACTATTTTTTTTCCTTCTTCTTGGCAGACGCTTCATTTTTGCAAGTTGCACCCAGTTCTGTTTTGATAGCTCACCAGGACCTGGGGTAACAAATACTCTTGATTATTTTAAAAGTCTCATTAATTTTTCAAGCCACCCACCGCACACAGACGCATCGGCATTTGCCAGACATTCACAACCAGTGAAGGTTAATAGTCATTTAATGTAACTGCACACATTACAAGCAATCTTCCTGTCCCACTGCATTTTCAAAGACCACATAAATATGTAATCTATTCCCCTCTTCTCCTATCATAACATTCCACTGGGGCGATTCTGATGAGCCGTCCCCCCGCTGCCTCCACGAGAAGCGCTACACAGGGGCTGATGGATAGATACTGGGTTTGGGCGATGAGATTTTCTGCAGCCATCCATAAACCCAGCTCATTTAAATTGCTAGCTGTCAACTACCTGAGAAGAAAGAGAAAAGCCATCTTTAAATAATAAAAAAGTATGGCTCTATTCTCTAGAATGTCAAGCAGAATTCCTATTTCCAGGCAGCAATGCTGAGAAACCACCTGATAATCTTGAGGGGCTTTGTCTTCCCAGCTTCTCTCCCCTCGGTACATTGAGAAGAGGTAAAAGTGCCGAAGATTCCTCTCCCGAGAACTAGGTTCCTAGTGCATGGTGAGCCAACAGCTGTTTAGATGCCCTCATGGACGTGAAGTAGGAACAGAAACAGATCCGGCTATTACTACAAAAAACACCCATGGAATTAAAAAATGAAACAAGCACTGCCTCTGATTTAATTTTTCCCTCTTTTCAAGTATGAGGTCTGGGGGAAAAGCTAGGACCATTAAATCCAGAGCATGCATGAGAAAGCACAGAGCAGACACATCTAGGACATTTCACCTGGTAAAGGTGATTTTCTTCCTAACCCTTAGAATGCTGCCAAAAGCAGAGACACTCAATCACGTGGATTTGCTGACCAATTCACCTGCTTCTCTGCAAGAAATTAAACTTCATTTACAGACTTGTTCAGCCACACATGAGGTTTGTGGACACCACTCAACTCAGGGTATACAGTTCACGTTTTAGCTGCTAAAATTTGCCAACCAGTGCAATTGTAAGCTTAACACTGTCATAACTCACTTTCTCCATCTCAGCAGTTCAAGTTTGTACAAACTGCCTCAAGAAAAGAGAAGGTGCATGCAGAAATGCCAAGGCTGTATATCACTAAGGTTATGGAGCCTGTTTGAAACATCACAAAAACTGCCTGACTGAATTTTAAGCTGCCTCTCCCGAGAGAACTGAGGATTCATGGGATTCCCAGGGAAGCTGCATTTGGAGGAAAATCTGTAAGTAAAAACTCATAGGATGCAAAGATCGAGCTTTCCTATGGCCTTTGATTGGCAAGCCACATTCCGCGACTATCTTTGGGTGAAATATCTCTGTCATGGTCAGGTTCATGTGTCAACTTGGCCAAGTGGTGGTACCTATTTGTCTGGTTGGGCAAGTGCTGGCCTGTCTGTTGCTATGAGGACATTTCATAGAATTAAATCATGATCACGTCAGCTGCATCCACAGCTGATTCCATTTGTAATTAGCCAAAGGGGAGTGTCTTCTGCAATGAGTGATGCTTAATCTAATCACGGGAAGCCTTTTAAGGAGGATTCAGAGAAGAGACAGGCTCTCTTCCTGCTTTGGCTGGCGAGTCTCTCCTGTGGAGTTCGTCCAGACCCTCCATTGGAATCATCGGCTTCACAGCCTGCCCTGCAGATTTTGGACTCTGCATTCCTGCGGTCACGTGAGACATTTTATAAATTTTATATTTGCAAGCGTTCCCTGTTGATTCTGTTTCGCCAGAGAACCCTAACTAATACAATCTCTTACAGTCATTCATTACCCTTTTCTTTCATCCAATGCATTTTTCCAGTATGTTTATTGCTCAATGTCAGTAATAGATTGATATCCCTGGAAAAGCCGTTCTTTTGAATACTTATAAAATGTTTTCTTGAAAGGCATCAGTGATGAAGCTAGCTGTGAGAACACTTGAGTAATGCTGGGTTACACTTTTACAAAATGCCATAGCATCATACTTCAGGGCCATGCTGAGAGCCTCGGAAAAACCTGGGCCCAAACCATTGTACAAGCAGATTTCCTCTTCCCAAAATTTAGCTCGCAAAGGGACAGAAAGCAAAGCATCACCACCACCACCAAGCCATAAGACAAGTTTAACAGCTCAATTCCGAAAACAGCATGAGAAGTCAGCAGAGGCCAAGGAAACTAAATGTTTTCCAATCTCATCGCAGACCTTGAGTTTGTTAGATATGTACGTTAACGCACAAAAGTACGTCTGGAAATACATATGGCAAACTGATAACACTGTCACTCCTAAGAGGGGTGGGGGAACTGGGGGCTGCTGGAATTCAAGGTGATCAAAGATACTCGAGCCTTATGAGTAGTACTAGAATCTTTTTTTTTAACTTTTTTTTATTGTATAGTATTACATATAATCAAAGCAAAGAAATAAAAAAGCAATAGGTTTCAAAGCACTCTTTAAAGTGTAACAGGACAGATCCCAGAATTTGTCATGGGCTACCATATGATCCACTTGTATTCTTCCTCTAGCTGCTCCAGAATATAGGAGGTTAGAGGGCTTAAATACTTTTTTATCATCACCATTGGCTTTTTTTAACTTCTCTTTTTTTGTGAACAATAACATATATACAAAAAGGTTATAAATTTCCAAGCACAGCACCACAATTAGTTGTAGAACATATTTCAGAGTTTGACATGGGTTACAATTTCACAATTTTAGGTTTTTAGTTCTAGCTGCTCTAAAATACTGGAAATGAAAAGAGGTGTCAATTTAATGATTCAGCATTCACATACTAGAATCTTTTTGAAAGGAAAAAAAAAGTTAATGACCAGTTTGTCTCATTCAAGATAAGTAACATAAAAATAAAATTTCTTGATTAAAAAACCCTATTTACCAATTTCTCCCATTATATATATCCTCAATACATAAAAATGCACAAAGCCATCCCTTGCATGAAATCCTTTATCAAGTCACGGAAATTACTTCTTACGGCCAACCAGAAGCCTCACTGTTTCTGGCCACTGGATTCACTGCCCTTTGCACTCTGAGGCCAGGAAAAAGTACCCTGCCTCCTCTGGTCAAGGGAGCTGTGTCTCAGCTAACAGAGGCACCTCTTAGAGAAACTACACCGTTGCTCAAACCAATATGCGTTTGTGGTCCCATAGCACTGTAAGAGCTGACATTCTGGAATTGTTTACCAAAGCAGAACTTCTTCAAAGCAGTAACTTATAATTATATTATTCAACAATTTGTCGAGCACCCACTCTGTGCAGACACAACAGTGTTCTCAGTGCTGAGCATACGTCAATGAACAAGTCCAAGACCCTGCCCTCTGGGAACTCACATTTGCAGGGGAGACAGGCACACAAGCTCACACACGGTCAGCTAACAATAACAATACCAGGCAGCAATCAAAGAGCTATGAAAGAAACAGAGCAGGGTAAATAATTTAGATTATTCTGTCTAAATAATTGGAGTCAAGACCTGAGTCAAGAGAAAGAATAAGCCAGGCAGTTGTTTGGATAAAGCATTTCAGGCAGGAGAAACAGCAAGTGCAAAGGCACTGAGGCCCTTTAGTAGTGATGGATAGCAGCAAGCTGACCTCTAAAAAGACAGCTCCAATTCAAACTCACCAGCAGTATCTGGGAGTACCTATTTCCCTGTATTTACAACCACACTTCATTTTATCCACCTCTCATTTATTTTCCATGAAAAGTAAAAAACACTGTGTTTTCTTGGAGAACCTTGGATAGATGGACTCAAAAGAACTGAGATGATGGGGAAAAAGGAAATGAAAGGAATATAGCTTCCATTCAATGCCTGGGCTCTATCCATGACACCAAGTCCCTTCCACTCAAGAGGCATGGGGACTTACCCACCCCACAGTTCGGCCTGAGTGGATCTGGTTATCTTGGGTAATTTCCTGCATATGCATTTGATTTTCCTTCTACTGGATCTTTGCAACAGTAGAAGCCAATATTTCACAGTGCACCAGGAATTTATCTACAGCGGAAGTAAGTTACTGTCAGGAAGATGTGGATATGAATAATTAAGCCCCTATTAAACATGCACACATCCTGTAATAAATCTCAAATTAGAATGTGCCAAGATCTTGTTAAACCTGCCAACACATATTCTTAAATAAGGTGGGAATATAATTTGGAGCTTATCAAGAGATTCAACCTTTTGCGAAAGATGTTCTTTGCCTGTTCAGAATTTTAATCCAGAGATTACCTGACTTCATCTCTCCTATCATACCACTGTGTTTATATTCATTGTAAAAATCAACCAAGAGACTTCTCTCGAGACATCCTCAAATGGAACACATTTTAATACACATTGCATTAAATCTCATCATTTCTGATGAGATATTGTCCAAAAGAGTTTCACTCTGAATATGCTTCCCTTGAATTCTAAAAAATAATGATTTGTATTCATCATCGACTTAAATGGAATTTTTCAAAAAGCCCAAGTGGTGTGCTGTGTGTCGTGGAGAAGGGTCGAGAGCTGTGGTTAAGAACATACACTCACTGATCTCCTGTCCCAGCTCCGTCACTCACCAACTGTAAAATGAGAATCATAGGAGGGCCTGCTGCATGGAGGGGGGGGTAAAAAATTTGATGAGTTAATACCCCGTAAATGCTTCAAAGAGCACCTACTATGTACTTTTTGTTACATGGTATATCCCAAGAATGCAAACTGATGTTATCCAAAACATGTGACTAAGAATTTTTAATAACCTGTTAACTTTCTGATAGAAAAATAATGTATGTCTATTTTCATAACCAGATAAACAACCCTCAAGTATAAATAATAATGTCTTCTGGATAATTATAATGAAGTCTTCAATACCCCATGACACTGGAAGAATTCAATACAACTATATCCATTCCACAGGGAGGAAAATGATACAAACCATTGAGATACTTGCCCTCGACCTCCCAGAAGAGAAGACAATACAGAGGTAGGTGTACAGCTCTCTAAATGGTGCCTCAGGATGTCCTATACCAATACGCTGGTGTATTCTTAAAGGTAAGCTTTAATTTTACAGGTAGGTTATGTCACATTGGGCAAAGCAATTAACCAGCCCCTGCCTCCATTTCCTCATCTGTAAGGTGGGGGATAATAATAATGCAAAGCTTCTAGGGCTGCTGTGAAGAAAATGAACTAATATGTTGGAGAAGACAGGTCCTGCTACACACACATAGTATTTGCTGGCATGAGAAACCGAGAAGGCAAGCCCATCGGCCTTTCCTACAGTGGACCTTCTGAACTCAGGATTCCCAAGCCAGATCCTCAAGCCAAAGAAAAAGTAGGGAGATATCCTGGCAAGAAAAAAGAACTAGAATCCACTGTTCCTGCAAAGATGCCTCAGATTCCTTAGATCACACTTTGAAATTAACAAACCATCACCCAAGCCCACCTCAAGATCATCTAAGAAGAAATGCTGAGTTGAAAATAAAATAGCAACTGATCTGTAGAGGAAGCTGGAGAGCGGGGTAGGAGAGTGGCAGCACTCTTGCACCCTTCCAGTATCTTTTTTACATTCCTGTTTGGTTCCCTCCTCCACAACACCATGTCCCTTCGATCACAAACATTGTCCCACAACGCAGGTATGAAAAGCCTTCCTGAGTCACCACTCAGCACATCACCCGTGGGTCTCCTCCTCCGAGTCCAGGGCAGGGTCTGAAAGAATCTCATCCTTATTGGGACAGAACCTTCTTTGCCATCGTTGGCTCTCTCTCCCATTTACAAGGCACACTCCCCTGGCCCTGAACGAGGCCCAGTAGGGATGAATCGATCATTGAGCTGGAGCCAGAACAGCCATGACTGCGTGTTGCATGGAAAGTGGAGCAGGGACCTCACCTCTCCTCGGCCAGGCCTCCCGCCAGGACACTGCTCCTGAAAATTAGCTCTTTCATCATGACGAGCTGCCCAAAGCACAGGAGCAAAGAGATGACCTCTGGGCCCAATTCATAATATTTATTTTCCTGCCACTTCCTTGCTCTCTATCTCTGCTCCGGTACCTCTGCTGGCTCAGTCAGAGATCCTCAGACACTGTAGAGATCTAGAGATGTAGAGTGTAACTGCAATTTCCAGTTGTGGGTGACTTTTAAGATGAGGGCTGCATACCTTCAATCCCCCTGGGCTTCCCAGCTCCTTCCACCAGCTTCCACCAAACCGCAAACTGACACAGTTAGATTAGGATAAAGCCAATTTAACTCACACTTTAAATACATCAGCACTTATTTCAAAGCCACGCATCTCTCAGATCTCAAGACAAGAATCTCCTCCAAAACATTTGCCAGATGAATTGTGAAAATGCACAATGCTAAAAGAAAAACTAGAAGCAAAAATAAAAATGAATGTAAATGCACAGCTCATACTTGGTTACGTAGCATGTTTTAAGTTCTTGATAATAAAAAAATATTCATCCGTGCAATACTTCAACAGATATGTGATAAGGAGCTACTCCGTGCCAAGTACAGGCCCCGGATGGAGAGATGACCTCTTGCCACCCCTACCCCACTGCCCTGAGGGCTCACCACCCACTAAAGGACCCTTGAAGCCCTCTTCAACTTGCTAAGGAAAGGTTATTTGAATCTTTGCAGAGAACTTCCCAGCCCAACATCTACCCCCAATAATCATAGCATTTGCCTAAGGAAGTTGCATCCCTACCCTGGGTCCACAGCCCCAAGACCAGGCCTTGAGAGGGCTCCCACAAGGGATGAACTGGCCCCAAAGAACTTACCTTAGCCACCAGCCAGTACGAAACCTCCACCAAACCTCATTACCCTCCCTGTTCCTCACTATTTCATCTTCTTTGCTGTTAGAGAACCATTTTGTTATACATTATAGTTTTACATAACTCAGATCACATCAACCCCTGTCTTAGTTTGCTAGAGCTGCTATACCAAAATACCACAGAGTTGTTGGCTTTAGAACAACAAGAAGTTACTTTCTCGGTTTTGGAGGCCACAGGTCCAAAACCACAGTCTGGGCAGGCTCACGCCTTCTCTCAAGTCTGTGGTGGCATGCTAGCCGTCCATGACTCAACCTCTGCTTCCCTCACACAGCCACCCCTTTCCGTCTGTCTCCTCCCTTCGCTAATCCCTGTGTCCAAATTTCCTCTGCTAAGGAAGTCTCCAGGCTTACTGGGTTAAGGACATCCTGATTCAGTTTGGTTTCCCCTTAACTAATAGGATCTTTGAAGATGCTATGTACAAATGAGTTCACGCCCACCTGATCTGGGATTAGAACTTGAACACGTCTTGGCAAATGACATGATTCAATCCATTACAGTCTCCTATGTTAAAAGTGCTCCCCTCTCCACCCCTACTGGTTATGCAAACTCCTGAGTGGGCTTCTGAAGTACCACGAGATGTTTCTAGAAGGCCCATGTCCTCCCGCTCACTGGACATTCTTCCCCTCCTTGGACCTCTGCTTTCCCCTCTGTCTGCCAGTCTCCCTGCCCCCTTCACGAGACCATCTCTCTTCCCCCTAGACGCCGGCTTCCGGGTCCCCTCCTCCAAGAGGCCTTCCCATGCGAGTTATTCACTATTTCAGCACACTGTCTGGTCACTCCCAGCAGATAACACAACTAGCAATTTCCTACTTCACTTTGTTACTTGTTTCCCCAACTGCGGACTCTCTCTGCTGTACCCACCATTTACACCCAACACCCAGCCAAGTGCCTAGCACAAAACCAGCCCTTGCTAAATGCTGACTTAATACATGAAAGAACCAACATGGCTTATTTCAACAGCCACATCCAGCAACTGCAGGAAGTTACCAGCCAACAATTTGACTCCCTCTCAGACGCTGTGGGCTTGCAGGCCGGGAGGGAATGATGGGGCCAAGACCTGCACAGAAAGCAAGGCTTCTGTTCTCTAGGAACTAAACAACACATACAGAAGTATTTCCAAACTACAAATTACCATGCAAATATAAAGATTTTTTTACTAACTGGTGTAAAAATAATATAAATGACAAATATTCAAATCATGGATCAAGGCAGACTATGCTAGGTGCCAAGTGAGCATCATAGATAACAAGTGCTATTGAAACAAGGGTGAGAGGGAGCAAGACCTACTAACAATCTCTGGACTATGGGTCTGGGAGTCTGTGCATTTCAGCAGGAGCTCAGGTGATCCTGATGTACATTAAAGAAATGTAAGCAGGGAGCTAAAAGCAAACAGAGAAGGCAAGTCCACCAGGCAAGAGCAGACGCCAGAATGCACCCAAGCTGTATTTGCAGGGCAGTAGTTTGTGAAACAGAGAATAAAGAGTTGAAAATACATGCTAGAACAAAATGATAGGTGGCTTTGAGTGTCAGGCTCAAAAACTAGGCCTGGATTCTAGAGAAATGGGGTGACACTACAGACTTTGCAGTAAGGGAGTGACAAGGTAAATGAGATATACTAGAAAACTAGGGAAATGGCTCGGGAGGGATTGAGAAGTGAAGCTGTGTGAAGAGGGACACAAGTAGGGAAGCCCCAGCCAGGGCCCACCAGAGCCCCTCCCTATTCTCTCAGGCTCTTGGGTCCCCATGTTGGATTCCACCACCTGCTGGTTTGGAAAGCCATGTTCTTTTATCCTCATTCAATATCAATATCGCTGGGTGGGATTTGTTTGATTAAGTTGTTTCCATGGAGATTGACCCACCCAACTGTGGGTAGGACCTTTTGATTAGGTGGTTTCCATGGAGATATGTCTCCATCCATTCAAGATGGGGTTGCTTACTGGAGCCCTTTAAGAGGGAACCATTTTGGAAAAAGCTTCAGAGCTAACAGAGTCCACACAGCCAGAGACCTTTGGAGATGCATAAAGAAGATGCCCCAAGGGAAACTGTTTGAAGCAAGAAGCCAAAGACCCCAGCAAATGCCAGCCATGTACCTTCCCAGCTGACAGAGGAATTCTGGACCCAACGGCCTTTCTTGAGTCAAGGTATCTTTTCCTGGATGCCTTAGTTTGGACATTTTTATAGCCTTAGAACTGTAAACTCGCAACTTAATAAATGCCCCTTTTTAAAAGCCATCCCATTTCTGATATATTGCATTCCAGCAGCTTTAGCAAATTAAAACACACCACGATGGCTACCATGGGGGGCTATGTCCAGATGTGGATGAGAAGCCTCCCCCGGTCTCCTGCACAGGCAACTGAACTGGTCTCTCTGGTAAGTTCAGGACTGAGGCTATTTTGACAAAAGAAACACAGGATCTCAACACACGAGTGAGAATATGTTATTTGTGGCACAAGCGAGCAACAGATTCTTCAGAATTCAAGTACTCAGGCACTGGTATTTGGCAAGGATGTGCCTTATGCCCGGCACCTAAGTTCTGGAAAACAAATAAATAGTAACTAATTTGGTAAAAGCTGAGAACTCGCTGTTCTGTTAAAAACTGGCACATGAATATCACATCTATAAATACACAAAGATTTCTGCATGCACTAAATATAAGTGTGGTATTTTCTAAACAGACATATTCATGTTAAGATATAAATCTCAATGGCCTCTACTGATCAATCAAAAAAAGAAAAAGAAGGAAACAGGAGCAGAAGGATATATAAACATCACATCCAATACATCATTCTTCACGGGAAGTATGTTTCTATCCTGATTGGAGAGTTGAAAAGATGCCCACTTGAGCCAACGGAGCCTCACTCCCTAGGTGTCTCTGCCAATACATCCATCCAACTGTGAGCTGTGGAAAATTCAGAGACTTCACAAGCGTACAGGGATTCTGTGAGACAGACTTGCCTTAAAACAATGTAGATACATAACTTGGTCTCAAAATGATAAAGTATATGAGCGGTCAAACAACTTTTCTTTTCTGTTGAGATAAATAGAATAGGTGACTTTTAAAAAGCATTCCTCTTTGAAATGCATGAACAAGGTTCCAGCCAAAAGAAACTACATCATTTCTACTTGTCTGCAGGCAGACAGGCTGTAAACATTCCGGCGAGATATTCCGGGAATCCTTTTAGCTCAGTGTAAGAAATGGAAGTGTTCAAGAAAGGTCTCCCTAATTAGCTGACTGTAAAAGGAGAGCAAAAGCGTTTTAATTCCAGGCATGCGGGAGGGTTTTGTCATGGAACCAGGTCCCTGTACTTCTTGCCCTACCGTCCCACATTCTTTCTTCCAAAGCAGACAATGGTTTTCTGGCCCTTCTGGTTTCAAAGATAACCTTCAAGGTGAAAATCAATAGCTGAACGCAGACTCGGGTCAGAATGAATGAAGCAATAATCCTGGCCCTAAGATGAGGTACCCTGTGGCGATCTCCAGAGTGCCCACATGCCTCGTTTTCTCCCCAGGATCAATTAGCAATTGTAAGAACTGTCCTCTCAGTGCTCAGGCAAGAACCCACCCGATCCTAAGGACAGACCCTGTGCTGTCCTGCCCAGCTCTGGAGAGAGAGAGAAGCTCGATGACCTTCAGATCACAGCCCCCAACCCACCCAAGAGACGGACCACCAGGAACATTTATCCCAAACAGCAGTATGTGGCGGGCACATTGGAGTTGCCTCTGAGAGAGACACCCACAGTCTGCTCACGGAAGGGAGACAGACACAAAAGACCACACGGGAAACAATTCCATTTATAGGACACGTCCAGAAAAGGCAAACCTAGAGAAACAGAAGGCAGATCAGCAATTGTCTTGGGCAAGGCGTGGGAGTGGGCACTGACACCAATGGGCTTGGGGAATTTGGGAGGATGATGGAAATATTCTCAAACCAGATTGCAGGGATGGTTACCCAGCTCTAAAGATGTACTAAAATTCACTGAATTGTACACTAAAATGGGAGAAGGTTAGGGCATTAAATTATACCTCCATAAAACTGTTCCGAGAAATGCATCCATCAAGTAGTTAATGACATGGGGGAAATGTGATAAGTAAAAAACAAAACACACAAAATGCCCAATACCAAACCACATCCTCCTAATCTACTTCAAAACATACACCCAGGCATACATCGGCAGAGGAGAAACAAAAGAATAATATATACCAAAATGTTTAGTGATTATTTGTGTGGGATTATAGGTGATATTAATTTTCTTCTTTATACATTTCTCTATATTCCAAATTTCTACCATGAACCTGAACAGCTTTCATAATTAAGAAATGAAAACTGTTTCTTAGGAATGCATCTATGAAGTAATTGGTTCAGTGTCTGTAATTGGAAGAGTAAAAAATGATGCTTGAGAAGATACCACTTTTGGCCCCAGCAATCTGCTCAGAGTCTTAATTCTTAGGCTGGCACTGAAACTCAGGGGCCTGAAAGAATTAAGGCTTCACAGAATTCAAGTCAACAGATCTCCTTCTCCTCAGTGGTCCACTGTGTATGTCCCCAGCTGGTGGGGATGGGGTGTGAGGGCGGCGGGGCGGCTCTAACACAACAGAAGTAAATATTAAGTCATAGTTCACGTGCATTCACCAGGTCCCTGTTAGCACACTGGGACAAACGTCAACGTGTCTGATTCGACTGAACATGGACAAAGTCGCTGGAACTACATCATCAAGCATGAGTCCTGGGTTGCCCATCCCCAACCGAAGACACAGAGCATGCATATAAATGCTTTCCCCCAGGGAAGGGCTCTTCATTTTCTTGGAATACATATAACTGTACCAAAGGATTGACTGATCCCAACAAATGATTTTCTATCCTTCTGAATTAATATCACACACTGGATCTCTAGGTACTTTGCTGACACAGAATTTTCTAAAACAATAAATATCATGTATCATGCTAACACAGGCACTTCTCCACCAGTAGGTGTTAAGATTGGGGACAAAGTTCAGCTGAGGTTGATCCTACAGTTCATTCCTTTGAAAAAGTGCCCTACGCTGAAACAAGAGCATGTTTTCCTGACCTGCCCCGTGGAAAACCTTGAGGGCCTTCTCCTCAGCCTGTCTGCAATTTTCTAGAAACTGCCCCCCTATCCATCACAGGGACAGGCCGGTAGCTCTGTGTGCACTACATCACGGCCCTGTCTCAGATCGCAGCTGATGGACAGTGCCCAGGCCCCTGACCCAAGCTTTCCTGATTTAGAACCGGAATTTGCAATTCTGTTAGTCTCCACTGGTCATCAGAAATATGGCTCTATAAATTCTGGAATTGTGAGGTACACATTTCCCATGAGTGTACCTGATAAAGCAGATAAAGGCAGGCGCAGGAAAGAGAAGGATAGAGCAGGAAAGCTGAAAACACAGACATAAGACAGTAACGGGGTTTCCTTGGGCTGTGACAGGTAGCCAGGGAGCCAACAGGCCCCATGAGGTTAGTTCTAAAGGCACAGAAACTTACCCCTTTAGGTGCCCGATGAATCTTTTTTTTTTGGCTTAAGTTAGTGTGAATGCGTTTTGTGACTTATAACCAAAGGAGCTTTGGATAAAAAACCTACAAAATGCATTCTACTCTGAAAATGGGAAATACTTCTCTCCGCTCTCTGATTGGAGGTATTAGCAAAATGACAGCTGGAAGAAGGAAATGTCTTCCTCCAAGGCTGGAGGCCAAGGGAGCTTCAAGTGCAAGTTCCTGGGAAAGGGATCCCAGGGGCACACGTCCAGGCTGGAAGCCCAGCGGAGCCTCCAGAAGAATCCAATTGCTCAATGTAGGTCACAGCGAGAGCAGCCCAAGGGCAATGGTGAGGGACAGCTCCTGCCTCCCACCTACCCAGAACACCAGGTGCACAGCGGGGGCGCAAAATGTACCCGAAGAATGAACTAATGGGTGCTGAAATACTCGGTGGACACCTCTTTTGAAAAACTCATTCCAAGCACAGGCTTAAGAAGTAACAAAAATCAAAGTGGAAGTAGAGAAGGGTCTGTACAGGGATCAGGAAGCAGCAAAGTTTGGCAGAAACACCAGATACATTTGCAGAGCTACAGGATGAGACCACAGGAGAGAAAGCCTTGAGCACCAGGCTGAATAGTTAAAGCAGTCTTGTCAGCAGGTCAGAACACTTCACATTGGCACCACAGTTCCTTAACCCCACACTTTCTACCCAGCTTCACCATTACCTTCTAGATATCCCTACAGACCTAGAAGACTTTGGGTTATCTTCCTTTGTGTAGCATGCACCAGGAAAATACAAAATACACTGAATCTGTGACCTCAGACTGCACAGCATCCTCTACCTCCAGAGGTTCTGACCACAGGCGTCTAATAGTTCAAGTTACAGGAGCAGCAACATCACATCAGCGTCATCCAAAGGCAAAGCACAAGTATCAGTTCACACTAACCCTAAGGATTCGTCTCTCCATCTTTTCAACAGTATGTTTATCCACATACACACACGCAACTACACATATGCACACACACACAGGCAGGAGTCAGTTTATAACTGCATTGAGCTCTGATCATACTGGATGAAGGGACATTCTTGTTTCTATTTGTCTAGCAACATACATTAAGAAACACCCAATGTCTTTCAAATAAGTATGTCTATGGGGGAGAATAAATTGGTAGAAAGGGAACTGGCCACAAGCCCAGAATGATGACTCATAGTAACCTCTCCACTAATTAACTATGTGACTCTGCAAGGCATTTCACCACCCACAGTCTGTTTCCCCACCTGAAAATTGGGACTAATCAATGCCCTGGTGGCATTGTTCTAAGATGAAGTAAGAGAATACATATCAAAAAATCTAGCCATGCTTGATATGGGTAAGGACTCAAAATTCGTAGCTATAATCATTACTACTGATTTTTTTTATTAGATTTTAAGTTGTCATTACTCATACAGCATGTGGCAAGGACACAAATACCTACCTGCTTTTGGAACACAGTCAGAAATACACACACAGACCCTCCCCCGGCAGCACCCAGATCCCAGAGTACAGCCAAGTCAGCAGGGGATAAAAGGGACCAAGGGAGAAGGAAGTGTAGTGAATATTTTCTGCATCACGGACACCAGTGTCCACCTCCCCTTTTCCAAGTTCCTTTGGGGGACCAGCTCTCCCCGATAGTCAATCCTTGGCTTTGGGCCAGATGCCACCCCAGTTCCAGGATGGCGCACATGACCCAAACCTAAGCCAACCAATGTGTTGCATTTCCCTGACCCCATGATTGCTTCAGGGATGTGCATGTGACCCAGTCAATCAGAGCCAGTGAAGTGCAATGAGATGACTGCGTGGTCAGCTGAAATCTATTTCCTACTAAATGTAAGAAGCTTTAAGACTGGAGCTGCTGCAGCCATCTTGGCCTCATGAAGACACAGTTTGGCCAAGAACAGATGGAACATGTAGAAGAAAAGAGCTCAGAGTTGGAAAACAGGAAACCAGGTCTTGGTGAGATCTATGAGGCTCTGCATGAAGCTAATCCTGAAGCCAGAGCTACCTCTTGACTTCTCAGTTTTGCCAGTCTTAAAATTCCTTTTTTCCCCCCAATCATCTTAGAATGTAATTTCTTTAGAATATAATTATTTTGTCTCATGAAACTAGGAGACTCTGGACTGAGGCATGGGGTGAGAGTGTTAAAGGTTGCTGGGGGGAGTAAGCAGAGATTATATTTGATAAGTCATGACCAAGTTCTAACCTGTGAGCCCAGCTTCTCTTCTCTTTGGACCATGTGAAAAATGGCCTGAAGAAGTGCTGGGCCAGAAAGCAAATCAAAATCTCCTAACCCGGGACCACCCTCTCCAGGCCTGTAAACCTGAGGGCTGCCCGGGGGGCCAGCTCAGGTGGGCGCTGTGTGCTCCTGTACAAAATAACTTCTGATTTCCTATCTCTTTCTTCCAGATGGACGGTAACGTGGAATTTACAAGGGCCATGTTCTCTGGAGCACACGGTATAGAAGCTCCTCATAAACTCCACTTTACTGGCTGCTTAAAAACAAAACAAAGCAAAAAATGGTTAGCACAAAGGAGAAGGCAGACAGTTAAGGGGCTTTCGGGCTCAAGCTGTCACCACTGAAGATCTTGATCCTGAGCTGCTAAAAGGAAAAGCAGCTTTGGAACACGTGGGATGACTCTGCCTCTTCTGCACAGAGGGAGCACACCATCATCCTGACATCACCATCTCACCCTGATCCCTTCCTCTGTTCCCTGCCCACAGCTCCAGGTCCTTCCCAGAGGCCACAGGCTGGAGCCACTGTCTGCAGCTTCAGCACAGCTACAGCCGGATTTCTGACTCTGCCACTTCCTAATTTGGACTTAAAGCAAATCCTTTTACCTCTGTTGAAAATAAGAATAATAGTGGCCCCCTCACAAGGCTGTCTTCAACAAGGAGTAATTTACTGGTTAAGCATCACCTCTTAATGTCGCTTTTACATGTAAGAACACTGAGGCCCAGAGTGGCTGAGCAACGCGCCCGAGTTCCCATCGTTAACAAATGCAGGACTGTGGATTCCCTTTCAGGTCTGGCATTGGAGCCCTTACCCTCTGCCCCTCCACAGAGCTCAGGCCCATGCTCTGAGTTAATGTGCACCATCAGCATCTGTGATGTGTTCTTTTTCCCCTCACTTTTTTATTATTAGACAAGCTATAACTTTATAGAAAAATCATGTGGAAAACAGTTCACACATACACCCCCTCATTATCACCGCTGTGCATTAGCACGGTACCTCTGCCACGACTGAGGAAAGATGATTATAATTGTACTATTAACTGAAGTCCATCAGGGCTCACGACTGGGGTTGTACAGTCCTGTGACTTTTTAAAAAAATGTTATTCTACTAACATAGATTCAACCTAAAATTTCCCTTTCCTATGACATCCAAATATATAATTCAAAGGTGTTAATTACTTTCACAATGCTGTGCTACCATCACCACCATCCTTTACCTAAACTTTTCTATCACCTCAAATAAAAACTCTGCGCCAATTAAGCATGAACTCCCCATTCCCTGGCCCAACCCAAGCCCTTGGTAACCTGTATCCTAATTTCCGACTCAATGCATTTGCCTATTCTAATTATTTTGTATCAGTGAGATCATTTATTTGTATTTTTGTGTCTGGCTTATTTCATTCAACATAATGTCCTCAAGGTTAACCCATGATATAGCATATAATAGAACCTCATGCCTTTTGATGGCTGAATGATATTCGTTGTATATATAGACCACATTTTGCTTATCCATTCATCTGCTCATGGGTACATGGGTTGCTCTCATCTTTGGACATTTGTAAATAATGCTTCCATGAACAACAGCATGAAAATGTCTGTTTGAGTCCGGCTTTCAATTCTTTGCGGTACATACCTAGAAGTGCAATTGCCATGCCATATGCAATTCTATACTTTCTAAGGAACTGCCAAACTGTTTTCCACAGTGTCTGGACCATTATATGACTCCACCAACAATGAACTAGTGTTCCTACTTCTCCACATCCTCGCTAACACTTGGTATTTTTCTTTAAAAAAAAAAAAAGGTAGCAGCCATTCTAGTGGTGTGAAATGGCATCTCATTATGGTACTGATTTGCATTTCTCTAATGGTAATGATGTTGAGCATCTTTTCATGTACTTTTGATAACTTGTATATCTTCTTCGGAGAAATATCTCTTAACTGTCTCTAGCCATGTACTTGCTATACCAGTCAAGGAACAACCTCCTCGAGGAGGGACAACTTCAGGGACGATGGTCTGTACACATTTGGCAGAAATGTTGTACTCTGCAAGACAAGGTCTCAGAGGCAAGACGCCTGCTCTATTTTCCACTAATGCGTGTGTTTGCTCATGGTGTCTTGCAGGCATATTATAAATGTAGCTGTATTTTAAGGTCTGCTCAGAATAAACAAAGCCTGTTCCCAGGGCCTTTATTCTTCATAAGTGTCAAGAAAACCCAGCAATTGAACAGGTGTAACACCATGCAAAGGAAATTATGATCCTGCCACAAAAGACAGCTTAGGCCTAGGGGATGCAATCATGTCATTTGGCAAAATGCAAGATGAAATGTCAACTCTTTGGTTTTGAAATTGGCCTTTTAGCACAGAGGACCTCGATGTAAGCTATAAGAGTGCTGCAGGACTATCAAAAAGAGGCAGGAAGGATATTTGAGGAATAACGGGCCAAACTTCTCCAATGCTTGTTAAAAATATAAATACTCAACTCCCAGAAAAGCAACATTCTCCAAACAGAATAAATCTTAATAAACCTACTCTAAAACACATATTAATCAGAATGTCAAATGCTAAAGATAAAGACAGAATACTGAAAGCAGAATAGCAGAAAAGCGATTCACCACATACAAGGAAACTGCAACTAGACTAAGTTATGATTTCTCATCAGAAACTCATGGAAGCAACAAGACAGTGGTATGATATAATTAAGGAGCTAAAAGAGAAAATCTGCCAGCCAAGAATTCTTTATCTGGCAAAACTGACCTTCATAAATGAGGGAGAGTTTAAATATATTCACAGATAAACAGAAACTGAGTTCATAAATATTTATGTACCTAACCATGGTGCCCTAAAATACATGAGGCAAACACTTGCAAAACTGAAGAATAAACACATGCCTCTACAATACTAATTGGAGAATTCAATATATCACTCTCATCAATATATAGAACATCAACACAGAGGATCAATAAGGAAATAGAGAACTTGAATAATAGAAGTGAATTAGACCTAACAGACATATACAGAACATTTTATCCCAAAACAGCAGTATATACATTCTTCTCAGGTGCACATGGCTCACTCTCCAGGACAGATCACGTGCTGGCTGACAAAAACATCTCAAAATATTTAAAAAGATCGAAACTACCCACAGCAGTTTCTCTGACCATAATGGAAGGAAGCTGGAAATCAACAACAGGAAGAAAGCTGTAAAATTCACAAATATTTGGAAGTCAAACAATATACTATTAAACAATCAGTGGGTCAAAGAAGAAATTGCAAGAGAAATTAGTAACTATCTCAAGACAAATGAAAACAACCCCACAACACAGCGAAACACATGACATGCAGCAAAGTCTGTGCAGAGAGGAAAATTTATAGTCCTAAATATCCACATTAAAAAAGAAGAAAGAGCTAAAATCAAAGACCTAACTGCATACCTGCAGAACTAGAAAAAAGAACAGCAAACTAATCTTCAAGCAAGCAGAAGGAAAGAAAAAACAAAGATTACAAATAAATGAACAGAAGCAAATGAAATTGAGCCTCAAAAAACAATAGAGAGAATTAACAGAAGCAAAAGTTGGTTCATTGAGAAGATCAATAAAATTTTCAAACACTTTGCTAGACTGACAAAGAAAAAGAGAGAGAGAGAAAAGAATCAAATAAAATGATAAATGAGAGGGGGACATAACTACCGATATAACAAATAAAAAGGATCAAAAGAGGACACTGTTAATTGTATGTGAACAAATTTTTTATACAACTTACATGAAATGGACAAATTCCTAAAAACATATGAGCAATCTACACTGATACTAGAAGACTGAAAGACAATTTACTTCTAATTACAAGTAAAGAGATTGACTCAGTCATCAGAAACCTCTCAACAAATAAAGGCCATGATCAGATGGCTTCACAGGTGAATTCTATGAATTATTCCAAGAATTAATACCAATTCTGCTCAAACTCTTCCAAAAAAATGAAGATAAGGGGATACAAGCTAACTTATCTTCCGTCCCAAAGTCAGGTAAAAATACTACAAGAAAAGAAAATCATGGGCCAATTTCTCTAATGAATATAGAATTAAAAATCCTCAAAAAAATACTTACAAAATCAAACTCAACAGCACATCAAAATATACCAGGAAACACCATGATGAAGTGGGTTTTATCCCAGGTATATAAGGGTCAACACAAGAAAATCAATTAATGTAATATACCATATTAACAAATTGAATGGGGAAAAAAACAATCACCTCAATTGGCACAGAAATTTTTACAAAATTCAGCATTCTTTTCTTGAAAAAAACACTTCAAAATATAAGAATACAAAGGAACTTCCTCAACATGATAAAGGGCATATGTGAAAAACGCACAGCTAACATCGCATTCAATGGTGAGACACTGAAAGTTTTCCTCTAAGATCAGGAAAAGTCAAGGATGCCCTGTTACCACTTGTATTAAATATTGTTAAGATGCCAATTCTATCCAAAATGATTTACAGATTCAATGCAATACAAATCAAAATTCTAACTGCCTACTTTGCAGAAATGGAAAAGCCAGTTATCAAATTTATGTAAAAGGGTATAAAGAGCCACTAATATCGAAAAAATCTCCAAAAATGAACAAAATTGGAGGATGTGCTAGTATGAAACTGTTGTGTACCCCAGAAAAGCCATATTCTTCTTCCTAGTCCAAATTTGTGAGAGCAGACTTATTGTTTAGGTGGGATCTTTTTTTACTGTTTCCACAGAGATGTGACACACCCAGCGGTGGGTAGGATCTTTTGATTGTGGTTTCCACGATACAATCAAAATGTCTCTATCCATTCAAGGCAGGTCTTAATGTGCTTACTGAAGTCCTTTAACAGGAAACCATTTTTGGAAAAAACTCAGACCTAACACAGAAACATTTGGGGATACAGAAAGAAAACGCCCCCAGAGAAGCTGTTTGAAACCAGAAGCCAAAGAACCAGCAGACACGTGCCTTCCCAGCTGACAGAGGAGTTCTGGATGCCATCGGTCTTTCTTTTTTTTTATTTTTTTATTTTTTAACATGGGCAGGCACCGGGAATCGAACCCGGGTCCTCTGGCATGGCAGGCAAGCATTCTTGCCTGCTGAGCCACCATGGCCCGTCCCCATCGGTCTTTCTTGAATCAAGGTATCTTTCTTTGGATGTCTTAGTTTGGACATTTTACAGGGCTTAGAACTGTAAACTTTTAACTTAATAAACCTCCTTTAAAAAAGCCAACTCATTTCTGGTAAAATGTATTCCTGCAGCATTAGCCAGCTAAAGCAGAGGACTTACACTTCCTGGCTTTGAAGCATATTACAATGGACAAAACAGTACGGTACCGGCATAAAGTTAAATATACTGACCTGTGGAATCAAGGTGAGAACTCAGAAATAGATCCTCACATTGCTGGCCAATGATATTTGACAGATCCATGGAGTCCACCCAACTAGGACAGAATAGTCTCTTCAACAAATGGGGCTGAGAGAACTGGATAGCCATGTCCAAAAGAATGAAAGAGGATCTCTAACTCATATCTTATGCAAAAATTAACTCAAAATGGATCAAAAACTTAAATATAAGAACCAAGATCATGAAATTCCTAGAAGAAAATGTAGGGAAGCATCTTCAAAACCTTGTGGTAGGCAATGATTTCTAAGACTTTACATCCAAAGCACAAGCCACAAAAGAAAAATTAATAAGGCCACCTCAAATTTAAAACTTTTGTGCTTCAAAGGACTGCCACAAAAGTGAAAAGACCACCTACCCACTCAATGTGAGAAAATATTTGTAAAACACATATCTGATAAGGGTTTGATAGCCAGAATATATAAAGAAATCCTCTAACTCAACAATAAAAAGACAAACAACCCAATTAAAATATGGACAAAAGACATGAGTAGATATTTTTTCTGTAGAAGAGATACAAATGGCTAAAAAGCACATGAAAAGATGCTCATCATCACTACTCAGGGAAATTTAAATTAAAACCACAATAAGACATCATTTCACACCTACTAGAATGGTTGCTACTAAAAAAAAGCAATAGAAAACTGCAAGTGTTGGAGAAGATATGGAGAAATAGAAACACTCATTCACTGCTGGAAGAGGTGCAACCTCTGTGGAAGACAGTTTGGTTGCTCCTCTGGATGCTAAGTACAGAACTTCCATATGATCTGGCAATCCTGCTACTAAGTATATACCCAAAAGAATCAAAAGCAGGGACTCAGATGTTTTCACACTGTCATTCACAGCAGCATTATTCACAACTGCCAAAAGATGGAAGCAATTCAAGTGTCCATCAGCCAATGGATGGATAAACAAAATGTGATCCATACATACAATGGAATACTATTCAGCTGTAAAGAGAGAAGCCCTGAGGCATAAATCAAGACAAATGAACCTTGAAGACATTATGTTGAGTGAAATAATCCAGATACAAAAGGACAAATACTGTATGAGCTTACTGATATGAGATAATTATAATAAGCAAACTCTTAAGGTTTAGGATCTAGAATATATGAAATAATTATAATAAGCAAACTCTCATGGTTAGAATCTAGAATATAGGTTTGCAGAGGGCAGAATGGGGGTAGAAAAATGGGAAGCTGATACTTAAATTGCGCAGAATTTCTAGTGAGTTTGATAGTAAATGTTTGGAAGTAGATAGTTGCGATGGTAGCACATTATTGTGAGTATAATTAACTGAATTGTTTTTGCGAATGTGGTTGAAAGGGAAAGTTTTGGGTCGTGTATGTCACTCGAGGCAAAGTTAGAAGATAAAACATGGGACCGTATAACACAGTGAAACCACAGACAGGGGTTTACAGTAGAAATATAAAAATGTTCTTTCATGAACTGTGACAAATATACGACACTATTACAATGTGTTAATAATACAGCGATATATGGGGAAAAGTTACTATAGTTAACAGTAATATTTTAATATTCTTTCATTATAACAAAGGTACCACACTAATGCAAAGCATTAACAACAGAGGGCAGAGGGGTATATGGGAATGCTGTATTTTTTTACATGATGTGTCTGTAAACTTACAACTTCTCTAATTAAAAACACTATTTTTTTAAAGTATGCTAAGTGAAAGAAACCAGACACACACTATATATTGAATGATTCCATTTATACAAAATGATAAACATAAATAAATCTATAGGGACAGAAACAGATTAGTGTTACATAGGGCTGGGGAGGACAGATGGATTGAGGGGTAACTGCTAAGGGGTATGAGGTCTCCTTTTTGGAGTAAAGTGTTCTAAACCTGATTGTGGTGATAATGCACAATTCTGTAATTATACTAAAAGCCTTGACTGTACCCTTGGATAGATTGTATGGCAGTGAATATATGTTAATAAAATCTCTTTAAAAAAAAAAAAAGAAAACTATGTGCTCACAATGATGTGGGTAACAGCCAATCCCAGAAGAAAATAATTTCATAGGAGTAACATTTCTAAAAACTTGTTCCTTCTAATAACGTGTCACAGAAGAAAACAGAAAGCCTTCATGGTCAAATTGGTTGAGAATTACTCACTTCTACCATGGCAAATCCATTTCTTCACCACAACACTTCACTTCTCTGATCCTTTACGTGTCATGTGAACGAGCTTAGGGGCTCACAAGGAGGAACTAGAATACAGCTTGCGGGCACATGCGGGCTGCCCAACCTCAGGGGGTGAGCAAAGATTTGCAAAAGTGTATGCAATCGGGCACATGCTCACCTATAGAGCATCCTGAGGGACTCGTGTTCCACAGAAAGCACTCTGCAAACACACTGCCACGAAGGATGGTGTCGCAGGCAGACCCACTGCGGGCAGGAAAATCTAGTATGCCCTTGCTCCCTCCCTGCATATCTCCCAGATATGCCAGAAATTACTCTAGTTGGAACAAAAATTTCTTTGAACAAAAAAAATAAGAAGAAGATTTGGAATCTGAAAGGTATTTTATTTATTATGTCAAAAAAAAAAAAAAAAAAAAAACACATCCTGTCCTGGGCTCCCAATCTTTCAGCTCCTCCCATGGAATTGATCACCATGAATAATTAAAAGCATCAATAAAAAATTCATTTGGCGGCCCAGCCAACCTCTATCATGTCCACTGAGTGTGGTAATAATTATAGTCTCGAGATGGATTTTCATGACCTCCTTCCTACC
>PVIY010021472.1:0-42384 GCA_004026745.1 Myrmecophaga tridactyla | reverse complement strand
TGCTGATTACATCTGCAGTCGGCTAGGAGGCGTGCCTGTGCAATGAGTGACGTTTGACTTAATTGGCTGGTGCTTAAATGAGAGAGCTCAACATAGCACAGCCCAAGCAGCTCAGCATACCTCATCTCAGCACTCACAGCTCAGCCCAGGCCTTTGGAGATGCAGAAAGAAAACACTCCGCGGAAAGTTGTTGGAACCCAGAGGCCTGGAGAGAAGGCCAGCAGAGATCACCCTGAGCCTTCCCACGTAAGAAAGAAACTCAGATGAAAGTTAGCTGCCTTTTCTCTGAAGAACTAATGAAATAAATCCCCTTTTCCTAAAAGCCAATCCGTCTCTGCTGTGTTGCACTCTGGCAGCTAGCAAACTAGAACAATGATTATTTGGCTTTTATTTTTTCTGTCAGCACTTTAAATATACCATCCCACTTCCTGCCTACATGGCTTCTGGACTGGTTTGAGAGGAAGTATGCCCCCTAGAAAAGCCATGTTTTAATCAAAATATCATTTCGTAATGGTAGAATAATCTCTATTCAATACTGTATGTTTGAAACTGTAATCAGATCATCTCCCTGGATGATGTGATTTAGTCAAGAGCGGTTGTTAAACTGGATTAGGGAACGACATGTCTCCACCCATTTGGGTGGGTCTTGATTGGTTTATTGGAGCCCTATAAAAGAGGAAATATTTTGGAGAATGAGAGATTCAGAGAGAGCAGAGAATGCTGCAGCACCATGAAGCAGGGAGTTCACGAGCCAGCGACCTTTGGAGATGAAGAAGGAAAATGCCTCCCGGGGAGCTTCATGAAACAGGAAGCCAGAAGAGAAAGTAGCAGATGATGTCTTGCTTGCCATGTGCCCTTCCAGCTGAGAGAGAAACTTGCCATGTGCCCTTCCAGCTGAGAGAGAAACTGTGACTGTGTTCGCCATATGCCTTTCCAGATGAGAAAGAAACCTTGAACTTCATTGGCCTTCTTGAACCAAGGTATCTTTCCCCGGATGTCTTTGATTAGACATTTCTATAGACTTGTTTTAATTGGGACTTTTTTTTGGCCTTAGAACTGTAAACTAGCAACTTATTAAATTCCCCTTTTTAAAAGTCATTCCATTTCTGGTATATTGCATTCCAGCAACTAGCAAACTAAAACAGTTTCTAATTAGAAGTTGGCACATAATCTTATTGACTCTTCCTTTTGCCTGACACTGGCTTTCAGTATTTTGTGTTTTGCATTCCACAGTTCAAATATGCCTCATTGCTGTTCTCTTCAAGTTCATTTTGTTTTGTGTTCACTGAGCAACTTGAATTTTATAAACATGTCTTTCATTAAATTTAGGATGTTTTCTCTTTGAATATTTGCTTTATTTTTTCTTTCTTTCTTCTCCTTCTGGGAACCCCATAATATATATATTAGGATGCTTAATGGTGTCCCACAGATTTCTTAGGCTATGTTCACATTTATTAAATCTTTTCTCTTTCTGCTCCCTTAACTGAATAATTTTCTTTGTCTTATCTTCAAGTTCACTGATTTTTGCTTCCACCAGCTCTTGTGGAAAAATCCCTCTGGGGATTTTTCAATTTCAGATATTTTAATTTTAAGCTCTGTTTCTTTTTTATGATTTCAATATTTGTTTAAATACTGTTCTTGTTCATATATGGTTTTCCTACAGCCTTGAGTTCTTTGTCTGTGTTTTTCATTAGCTTTCTGAGCATACCTAAAGCAGTTTTATTTAAATATATTTCTGGTATATCCAAAGTCTAGTCATTTTCATTTCATTGATGATGATGTTTCCTCTGGTTCCCTTGGATGGCCATCATTTCATTTCTTTATATGCCTTATTGTCTTTTGTTGCACACTAGATATTATGATATATTACCATGTTAATTCTGGAATTTAGTCACTGAAGTTTCTGTTCCTTAAGCTGTTATCCAGCTACGATTATGACAGATATTTTCTTGAACTTCAGGAGCTGGCAGCAAGAACAGAAAATATAACAAAAGAAAATAAGGAAAAAATAAGAAAAAATAAAGCACGTTTCATAGTCTTGCAGATTGGTCTTTTGTTGGTTGCTTCTCACCATCATTGCTTAATGGATCCAACAATGAGGCTGAACAACAACCCAACCTGAAAGCATAGAGTTTTCCTGGGAATTTCCTGAGTATGTTTCTTGTCCTCGTCATGTATGTGGCTTTGAAAATTCCCATTTACTCAGATACAATGCTCCTCTTCCCCTAGGAAATAGTCTTTTCTCCATCTTGAACCCTCTATGTGTGCCTTGAATCCAGTAAGCTTTTGTCTCAGAGAGTTGCAATTTGATTGTCTCTTAGACTGTTTTAGCTGCCTCATGAGGAACTTCTATATGCAGTGCACGTTTTCTGACAGTGAGACAGAGACGTGTACCCTGGTTCAGTTTTTCTCGTTGCCACCAGGCAGATTGGTACAGACATACACGCACCCCAATATGTAAGGGTTACTCTGCCCTCTCCAGAAAGAACCAGGACCAGGATCTGTACAGGGACCTGCACTGGAAAATGGGCTGGCCCTGCATGGAACCAGTGGAGGTTGGGAGAAAAGCCAAATAAAGCACTACAAGGTTTTCTTTACATTGTATTTTTCTTGAATTGTTGCTTGCCTAATTACTAAAGACATTCAACTGTTTTCTGAAGCGCTGAGAAATATAGTGCTGTCGATTCTGCTTGTTGACTAAACATCCTGTGAGTGGTGGGATGGAGCCTTAGAGCAGCTCACTTTGCCATCTTGTGGTATCACTCCACCACTAGCAAATTCATATACCAAGTCTACTTTCTTCTACTTGTTAAAAACCTACATTAAGCATCACTGCTTCTGTTTCATCTTCTCTGACTGCTCCAAAATGGTGGCATCATTCACTTATGTATAAAGTATTTTTATTTTAAATTTTATTTTTATTGACAAACCAAAACAACATACAAACATGAACAATTTAACATACAAACATTCCGTGCATGGTGTACAATCAATGGCTCACAATATCATCACATAGTAGTATATTTATCACCATGATCATTTTTTAGAACATATGCATCACTCCAGAAAGAGAAATAAAAAGAGAAAAAAAGTATCTTGAGACGACCTCTATCACAACACTTAGAATAATGAATTAAATGATATTTATATTAATCAATAAGTTTCAGAACTTATTTTACTGTGAAGTTCTTGAGGGACATTGTTCATTGGAACATATGTATCAATGGTTTACTATTTAAAAAATGCTGTCTATAGCTACATTTGCCTACAGATGGTAGCATTGAGCCTGACAAAGAATGGGATCTTTCAGATCATTCAAAATAGAGCTAATAGAACTACTAGCTTTTCCTTTAGATGGATAAAAGTAAAACCATTTCTGACATAGTTTCAAATTGCAAAAGAAAGTTTTGAAATATTTGCAAGTAACAAATGAGTATATTTAGTCATTCCTTTATTTACGGCTCTGCATTGAGTAATGAGCTACATGTTGGGGAAAAATATAAAGGAATTGTGATCCTGTTATTAAGGGCCTTATGTGAATGCTAAAGACAAATACATGGGTAATTTTTGTAAATTGAGTTCTGTTATCATAGAAGCTTTCCTAGAATTCTGGGGAAATACAACTTGGATGGTCTGGAATAGGTCCAACAGAGGAGGCCATAAAGGGAATAGAGAGAATGAAGTATAAGGGAGCACAAAGTGATTATTAGAAAGTAGCAGCTGGGGAGGGAGGAAAATATAGAAAAAGGATCAGATCATAAATGGTATTAAATCCCAGGTGAAATAATCAGTTACCTCTCCTAAAAATGATGGCTATTATTGATCCTAAATGCAATATGAGTAATAAAGATAATTAGACATATTCAAAATATATTTTGGTGTTGGAATGATGCTATTTCATAATATTTTAAAGGTGGGAAGTGAACCGATTGACAGGGTGTCCCCCTGGAAGCAGAAGCCACTAGTTAGACTCAACAGGGAAAACGCCATTAGTAAGACTGCCAATGAGTACTTCCTGAAAATGGGTAGACCGGATGCTGCTAGGAAACAATAAATAAGAAGACCTGACAGGGAAAACAATTGAGATATTGGTCTTAAAGGAGATACTCACCCCCCACCCCCATCCACCATATTGGTGGAAGACCAACGGTTTGTAAAAGACAGCGTGGACAGAAAAAGGGAGGCAAACAACTCTTTCCCATTCCCACACATCTCAAGGATGTTTAAACGGAGAATACTAGAAACATATTTCAAAAGCTACCTCCAATAAGGAGAATGGAGTTCCATTAAAGGCAAGAAAGATGAAGAAAGTGTTGAAAAGGCCTGTAGACATAGGGAAATTTAAGTCCAATAGTTCCTCTATAAAAAGAGAGGAAATTTTGAGCCATCAAAAGTGACCCTGTCTATGAATCTTTCTGACCATTTGAGGTTTTTCACATTTATCGTTAAGTGGGCCAATGCATGTACTTACTATTTTTTTCTTCTATGTACAAAATGTACCATAGAGAAAATTACAACTGCTACTGAGAAATAAGTGGGAAGCTCATTGTACTAGATACATTGATAATGGAAATGAATATCCCACTCAACAAAAGCATCTTATATAAAATCTTTTATATGTTGCCTTTTAATTTCCCCTTTTATCTCTCGCTATGGTGAAAAGAAGACTGCACAATTAGTTTCTGAAATGTGTACAGAATGCCAATGAAAAAAATATTTACAAAAGTGTAAAAACAGTAGGGATTATTTTTCAGTTTTATAGTTTAGAAATCTAAATGAACAAAAGATAATTCAATAGAATTAAAGTATATCACTACCATACAAGGATTCAGAAGTAAAATTAAATCAATAGATCTAATGTAATAAATTAACTGCTATACTCTAGATGCTTGATTTTTTACAGAATGCTAAAAGCATATTTAAAATACTGCTTTGAAAGAGACAGGTAATCTCTGAGAGAACAGATTAGAAATCGAAATCTATTTTAGAGTCATTCATTTCTTTAATAACAGTTGAAATGGTAATATAAATTGTATCCTATCTGGAGTCTAACCTGGTATTATTTCACAGTGAATACAAATGTTATTGATCACAAAGAATTTTTAATGCACCAACAGCTATGGAGGATACTCTTAGTTCACGATAGATATCATGAATAAACATGCTTACTTTCTACTGGAGGTAATTTAAATTTCAAAAATAAAGAACACAGTAATTTTCCAATCATTATGAAACATATTATAATCAAAATAATTTAATTGATTCAATGCCTTGTAAATAGGTTGTTCACTACACGTTAACAATGACTTTTACACAAAAGACTGTCCATAAAATAAGTTTCAGAAACATATCTGACCATATAATAGTCTTAACATCCCTCTAAAGCAAACAAAACAAAAACAAACTAATGGTTACTATTTAAACAAAGAAAAGGCAAATTTAAACGGAGATGTGTGGTGTGTTTGCGGTATGGTGTGTAGTGTGTGTGTGTTTGTGTGTGTGTGTGTGGCAGGATTGTGGGTAGTAGAGAAAAGTGGTTAAGAACATGAAAAGTTCAAAAAAAACTGTTGGTTTGAATTTGAGATGTATATGTTCATAACCACATGTCTTTGTAAAAGCCGTTTCATCTCTCTGATTCTGCTTTCAAATTCATGATATGGGACTAATATGGTTGCTGTGATTAATAAAAGGTTAAAATATTGTCTTGCACAGCTAACCTTTCAATAAATACAAGTTGCTCATGAAGTGATTTTAAAACTATTTAGCATATGAAATGTCATAGGCACAATTAGAATTATGACAATTTGTTTATACCTACTGAATGTACCCCTGACTGTTAAATACACATGCTTATGTGCAAATGTACAAATACGCAAGCCTATAAGATGATTTGATATCAATCAACACTTCCACATTTTTATTACTCAAAAGTTATGTTATATATGACCAATGATACCCTTTTGTGCATTAAGGATGGTGTCAAGATTCAGTGAAGCCTCAGGAATGGCCAAACTGAGCTTGCTGTGTGCTGGGCATTTATATATCCCATGGTCTGGCAGATTTTCTGTAATTAACTGAAGACAGATTATAGCCATTTTCAGAAACTGCAGGTCCCGGTAGAAGCAGATACTGCCAAATAACAGAATTTCTGCTAATATTGTTAGAGTCAAAGAAAAGAATAAGGTGACTTTTTGCAAGTCACCTAACAATGCAAGCCTACTTTAAAAAAAAACAAAACAAAAAGGTAATAACTGCAATTTTCCAAAGAGACAATGAAAATGAATATGTTACCATTGAGCATGTCAGAGGTGAAATCAACATGCAGGTCTTTGTTTCATTCATTTTTTGCAGAGATTTGGACTTGTTGATGAAATATTTGTTTTTCCCCTAAAGTTACAGGAAATCACCGAGAGTCTCATTTTCCACCAGTATATGGTTCTGTCTTGTTCTCCTCATGCTGTTCTGAGATACATAATGAAAATCTAATATGTCCTTGACTTGGTCACTGTATTTCCATTCAGACTTGCCTCTGCATCTGCCAGATCTCTCATCTTGATAGATCTATTTGATAGATCTCTTCTCTTTTTTTTACCATCTTTTTTTTTTTTACTCTCTTTTCCTTTTAGTCTTTAGGAAATGAAGGTCTACATCAGACTGTGATTCCAATCATTAATGGTATTGCACTTCAAATGGACTGATGGCTTACCCTCTAGGATTGACTAAAACAGTATTAGACCAGAAGCTCATATTGAGCATAATAGATATATCTGTGAGAAAGGTTATTTACTTATTTCTTTTGAGAACATATTAATATGTAACCTAGTAAATTGAGTAATACAGTTTGAGAGTGCTCAAATATTCACCTGCATGATATTCATTAGGTAATGAGGATGCAGGTTTATTATTTGAGTCACTTTGATAACGATGTTTAAAAATAACCTTCCAGTATTCTATTTGACAGGTATTTATTTGGAATTCTTCCATGTTATCTTTGCTAGAGAATATTAATTCTTTAGATATTTTCTGGTCAGATATAAGATATCAGTGGAGCTAATCAAAGGAATTGTGTGAATCATCAGTCTTTATGAATGACAAACCATTCTAGATTTTGAAACTCTTCCAACATCTTATTTGCTGAAGAGCATGGTTTGTTTTCTCAATGGCACACTCTTAAAACTCCAAGTTAAAATGAACGGCTAACAAGACTTCATTAGCTTTATAAATTATTTAAAAAATACACCCAGTGTCAACTGCAAATGATATTGTTCTTCACTGTATCTCATTTAAATAAATTCCATTGTTAGAAGGTTATAAATTATTTGCAAAAATATTGACCATAGGATGCTGGGCCCCACATTACTTATAAACCTCACCAATTATTCAACATTACTTTAAACTAGATTGATACTAAATCAAAACTGAGAAGCTCAATGAAATATTCACTCCGACGTACATTGCTTTGAACCAGAAAAATTTTCACTGAGTAAATGTCTCCAGGGCATTTTCAGAATTACAGGAAATGTAATTTCAAACAAGCAATCTAGGAGATTTATGATGAACTATATCCAAGACAAAAAAATAGATTCGTCAAACCTTAGAAGAACTGCAATTTTCTCGAGACTCGAGGTTTTGTATAATCACTTTTCAATAAAATTCTAAATGAAATAGAAAGTGTTTCCCTGTTAGGGAAAAGTCCTGGTGAATTTTCTCTTCTTAGCCCAGATGGAGGACTGAGGAAACTTGTACAGACGAAAATTCTATAGGTTTAGTGTTACTCTTGAGCTGATTTGAGATTCCCAAATGTTTTCAAACTGTTCTATTCCATATGGTGGAATGAAGGTGGGCTGACATCTGGCAATTTCCTGCCACCACAGCACCTAAAACTATAAATAAGGCTTGAGTGGGCTACAAGCTGGGACTTAGCTTACTGGACAGTTTTCTCCTTCATAAAGAATCATCATGTTAACCAGATGTGGTAGTTAGATTCAGTTGTCAACTTGGCCAGGTGAAGGTGCCTATATCTATTGCTGTGGACATGAGCCAATGGCATGTGAACCTCATCTGTTGCTGATTACATCTGCAGTCAGATAGAAGGCATGCCTGCTGCAATGAATGATGCTTGATTTAATTGGCTGGTGCTTAAATGAGAGAGCTCAACATAGCACAGCCCAAGCAGCTCAGCATACCTCATCTCGCAGCTCAGTCCAGGCCTTTGGAGATGCAGAAAGGAATCACCCCGGGGAAAGTTGTTGGAACCCAGAGGCCTGGAGAGAAGACCAGCAGAGATTGTCCTGTGCCTTCCCGTATAAGAAAGAACCTAAGTTGAAAGTTAGGTGCCTTTCCTCTGAAGAACTAACAAAATAAATCCCCTTTTATTAAAAGCCAGTCCATCTCTGGTATGTTACATTCTGGCAGCTAGCAAACTAGAACACCAGGCATTCAGAAAAATATTCCTAAGTGCATTATTTTCCACAAATATTTACTCAGTGCTAATTACTTTAGGCATTGTAGGAGATTCTGCAACAAATAATTCATCATCCACAAGGAAAAGGCAAATAGCATTTATTAATCATCTGTTGTGTTCCAGGAACTGTGCGAGATGCTGCAATCAATTCAAAACACTGTGAAGTGGATAATATGTGTGTTTTACATATACAGAAATCAAATCTTAGGCTCCTTCACTTGTAAATAATAGAAAATACAATCCAAACTTGCCTAAATCTAAAGGAATTTTAAGTCATAGCTGCATTTTAGTTGGCAACAATGTCATCATAACCCATATTTTCTTCATCTATTGACTCTGCCATCCTCTGTCTTTACCTCAGACTGAGGCTTCCTGTGGTCTGAAAATAGCTGCTGTGGTTATACTTTGCCATATTCATAAGTCTAGGTCAACATACACATAAAAACAATTGTTTCTTTCCAAAACCCCCAGCAAAAGTCCCCTTGCAGTGTATGGTCTCTGAGCGGGTTGCATGTTCATGTCTGAATTAAACATTGTAGCCAGAGAGAATTCTCAGTTCTATGTCTCCTGTCTCTGTCAGGTGTCCTACCCCTTCATTTAGTAAATAGAATAAGATAAACAAAAGACATGGACTTACAAATAACACAGGGTGAAACCTAAGCAGACAAAAACAAAGAAAATGTCCACTTCAAGGTTTGATTTGCTTAGACTCACACTGCTGTAAGTGGTAGAATCAGAATTTGAAACCATAAGCTTATGGTTGCAAAGTATGAGAACTTCTTAAGAATATTTTATTTATTTTGTTTTATTAAACTATTGTAATATTTATTTAGCACTGGGAGAGATTAAGAAAAATCTATATTTAATATTAATGGAACATGGAATTGTGTCTAGCATGCAAATACTTAATGCTTAATTTGAGGTTATCAAATAAATAAATAAAGTGCACCAATAATTGACATAAGGTTAAATGCCCTTTAGAAGAAGTAAGTTTAGAGGAGACTACATCATTAAACAACTACAGAAACAGAAAAAAATGTTGCATGAATTAGAGGGTTTTGGAGCTTATCCAGAAGGTTGACATAAATTAAGAGAATCTAAATCAGAAAAGAAAGAGCACTGGAGACAAAATGAGTACTTAAGAGGAAGCAGGCAAGTATGAATGCTCTTCAGGTAAAAGTGAATTGTTCACTGTGGCTACACCCTAGGTTTTGTGCAGATTAAAATTGGGAGATAAGGCTTCATGGAGTCAGGATTTAATCTAGAAGAAATAAGAAATCTATCACTTTTCTATTGCTTCCAATGGAGAGTTGCATCATCATTGTTCTAACATAGGAAAAGGAATCTAGTGGTTCTATGTTTGATGAATTGAAGTATGGAAAACGGTAGGAGTTAATTGGATTAACAAAGTGTGAGGTAAGGAAGCTTAGTTTAGACCTCTGACCTCAAGACTGAAAAGGAACATATTAATAAGTAGATCTTATGAAGCTGGACATGAGCATGCAGCAAAAATTACTGCACGGCCAGTAGGGACTGCAGATGCCTAGCTATATTTTTTCTCTGACCCTTCTGAAATCATTTACGTTCATAAGAGAAAAATCAAACTGATCTAAGAGATATTAAATACAGCATTCAAGGAGTTGAGTTTCCAGCCCAGATCTGTGTGAGTCTCAAATCTATACTTCTGCCAGTATCTCATACAAATGAGAAAAAATGAAAATCTAAACTGTCCAGGGAACTTCAATTTGGGAAATTACAACACTTTTTTAGAAAAGTTGACTTAGAGATGAGGCTTGAAGGATTGATTAGGCAAAGAAGGATCAAGGCTTTCTGCACATATGCAGGTGGGCAAGAAAATATCTGGGTGAGGATTTGTTTTGTTGTATCATAGACACATAAAAGGAGAGAAGCAAAGGTTGTAGGGTGTGCTTAAGAATTTGTAGAGGACATTATAGAGGTGCAAAAGGATTTGAAACCTACAGTGTCCTAATCAAGCTGAAGTTAGCTGGAATTGAGTTTGTAGTTGGTGCCAACACTTATTAGCTAAGTGGTGCAGAACATGTACAAAAGGGATAAAAATCTATGTAGATGCTAGTTTTACACGAGCAATACCTGAAAAATGCTTAAGTCAGGGTCTGGTATACTGTAATAGCTCAGATTTTGTTAATTATTAACATGATAAATTAACTGTAGTAATAAGAATTAAAACTACAATGAAGTAACACAACTGGAAGGCATGTAAATGATGTGGTAAATTCAGATGACTTTATAAACTCAAAATTTAGACTCTACATTAAAATGCTTAAACTTAGTTATAAAAAACACTTTGAATGACTATTTCAGGTAAGGCAGGAGGAAAGTTAGAAATTGTTGATAAAACTTTATGTTAGACTATGAATAAATGTATTTTCAGTAAATTTCTCATACATCTGATCCATTCTTTTTTTAGTATTTTCATTCATCTATTTTCTGCTAAAATTCAAATTCTTGGCTTATTTTTTGTACCTGGTTTAGGAAATACCTCTGATTTCATTGAAAACAAAACAAGTGTATCTTTTAAAATTATTTACACTATAAATTTAAAATAAAAATTGAACTTCAATGTTTATATTTCACTGGCATAAAGAAAAAAGTTTCCCTGATCAACTTAAAATTTTAATGATAAATTTACGAATCAGAAGGATAAATGAAATTTAGCTCCTATCGGTGATGTAAATGCTGTGGTGATCTAAAATATTTTAAAATATTTTATATTATTAAAATGTAGTAAAACAATCCACTTAACATTAGGTTAGTATTAGAAGTATAAAAAATATAGGTTAATGTAAACTTTATTTTCCCATGGCCTTTTATACTGATGATTCCCAAAATCATCAATATTTTGTGATTCTTAAAAATTCACAAAATATCAAATACCAAATTTTCAAAATCATGTATGTCTCAAATGACTGTGTATTCCCACTTGGTTTCAATTCTACTCTGTTTCTCTTTTTAAAGTCATTGGTATTCAACAAAATCTCTTTGAATTAAATTTCATTATTTCTCAGTGTTGAGCAATATTTTTGAGGGAGGGAGAGGCATGTAATGTAAAAAGTTACCTACCAAATTACGGTTCTAGACAAGACATCCAGAAGGCAAGGTTTAGCCAATGTAAATGAATGTAAATCTTACTATCATCGTCCCCTATAAACTAATGATCTAATTTCAAATTATTCTCATATATCAATTAAATGAATTTCACCAACTTTTTAATGAAAATCTTTTTAGAGTTTTTAAATATTGTAGATCTTTGATATTCACACACTTAAGCTTTTATATAGAAATTAAACAATATATACTTTAATTAAAAATATAAGCAATTTTTCCTCTCACTCAAAATTAGGGAATTATCTTGAAAGGGTTGCATTTATGTTATTAAGAAAAAGTTACATTCTTTTAGAATTTTGGAGACTTTAGTTATTTACATTATTCTTTATTTTCCTAGCATATGCAAACTCTGATTCTCTTTTCTTTCAAAATTGTCATAATAAAAAGAGGGCATCTGAAAGTCTTATTTACACATCCCAAATTACACAAGTTTAATAATAAGCTCCAATACCATGGCATGAAGATGAATTACTGTAATTTATATTGTTTTTCTTGAAAATCAGTTGTCAATGCATGCAGGGAAAAAATCTATAAATATTTCCTTACCTCCCTGTCAAATTCTACCTCCCTCTGCCAAAATAGAAAGAAAATGTTTGGTAAGAAAAAAAAAAAAAGAAATGTTTCTATACTATAGAAAAAAGCTACTAGCCTTACTTTAAACAAATACTGAAGAAACCACAGGCATACTGAACCTAAGTAGTAGTTTTACAAATCACCCAGGACAACTATCATTTTTATTTCTCCTAAAGCTGTCTGTTTCTATTCATTTTGTGAAACATATAGACTGGGGTATACACCAAAGAATAATAACCTTGGCACTTCGATATTTATTGCGTAATGTTCTTAATACACTCACGTGCTTATGTTGACTACTTTTATTCATTTCTGATGACAAGTTACACTTAATAGACAGTTTCTCCACATAGCTACTAATTTGATGTCTCTGTTATAGTTAATTTTAAAGGCTCCCTGATGTCCCTTTCACATACTACATTTTTACTTGAACCAAATTTAAGATCTTTAAAAATTGATATTTTTTCTGCATGATTTATTTTCTAAAAAAGGAAAGCAAACGAGAGAATGAAAAAGAGGGAATATGTTTGTGTATATATATATATATTCTCTACTTGAATCACTAAAACAAATTATTCTTTTTCCCTGTGTGGATTGCTATAGTGAGACTACATTTGCAGAGTTACAACAAAATTCAAATGGCACAAAATAGTAACTCAATTGGATTCTCAGTAAATAATTGTTATTGCCTCGGATCATTCAAAGGAGAAATATTAGTTGCCACCACTTTTGACCACCCAAAGAGCCACCCCCACCCTCACATAAATTTTATATCTAACCTTGATTTTGGGATTAAACAAAATTGAATATGATGCCTATATAAAATAAGCATTTAGCAAGGATTAATGGAAAATTTCCAAAACATCCTATTGACTTATCACTAATTTATGCCTGTGTTCTGAAGGACAGTATTTACTTAATAGTGTTGCTTTGACGATTCATAATAGGAGTCTTTCATTCAAAAGGGAGGTTTTGTTATGTTATGAGACTTCTCTAAAGTTTAAAAATTTCAACAAAAAATTTCACCAAGGAAAATGTCATAAATTCACATAATAATATACTATTGGTAAAATATATCATGTACCCTCTTCAACCGAAAAATAATATATCCACCTAATGATCTGAATAATTAGAAACCTTAATATATATTATTCTTTTATTTATGCAATTTTTATGAGACCAGTTAATGCTTTATAAAATACTTTATATACCTGATTAAAATACAACAGTCTACTCCGCTAAATGTACGTATAAAATAGGCTATTCATTACAACACATTCAATTCATTTCAAGAAATTGCTTAAGTCTTCACAGCAATGAGTTCTGCTTCATTGTATTTCAAGGTATCTAACTTCTGATGTATTTCTTTACACATAGTAACTATTATCTGAGTGTGTTTTTAATATAAGCAAACATAACTAAGTAATCTATGCAATCATATCATTTACTCATTTAGTGTAAAATATGTTTGAGTTATCATTTCTAGAATAAATAACATGTGACAAAGGAAAAAATACCTAGAAAGTCACTACATATATATGTAAAATGCTGGTTCTGTTAAAAAGAAGGCTCAGTGTTTATTCTTGGTTTTTGTTTTTAAATATATATCTATTGGCATGGGCTCTGGGAATTGAATCTGGGTTTTTGGCATTGCAGGCGAGAATTCTGCCACTGAGCCACCTTTTTTTTTTCTTTTAAATATTTTTCTTTTTTTTTTTTTAAGGTTCAGTGTTGTACTAAACACCTTGATGAGTTAGTATAAGGACCTTTGAGAGAAGCAGCAAGAGCTATTTTACTTTGCAATGTAGTGTTTCCAAATTATGTGTTATTAGTGCTCCATCGATTTCTTCAGCAAGAATCACTGCAGAATTCAACTAGAGGCTTTATTAAATTCTAGACCTTAGCTTCTACTAATAATACCTGTACAAATCTTTTCCTTTCTCCTTTTGATGATATTCCTGAATTTCAAATGTAGTTTGCCCTTTAAATCCCACCTTGTTTCCCCATACAACAAAAATATTATGAAGCAAATGCGAACTGCTATCTGCTTAGGTATACCATCTGTAAAGAGGCGTGCTTGCCTATTTGGCTCCACAACTTTGAGCATTAGATGCTTTTTTACCACCTCTGGTAGAACAGAGTCCTGCCATAAGTGCACACGTGGTTTTCCGCCTTTTTTCAGTCAATGTTGTGTGGATTGTACTAATGTGCTAAAAGAGGCTGACAGTACTGCTGAAAATAAAAGCAAAAGCAGTAATCACAAAGACAAAGAGGAAGAATGGCATTATAGATGAAAGCTTGAAGGATATAATGCATTTACTCCATTATAAAGTAAGATGAAGAAAGTACCTGTGTTTAATAAACAATTGGTGGATGTAATTCTGTGTTCCAGCAGCGAAGGAAGCCTGAGAATACAAGGAGCTCATGAGATAACAGGACCTCCTGATCTCGGGCTTGTGTTTGTGTTTGTGTGACAGTGATGGGAGGCAGGGTGGAAGAGAGGGATGAAGTTAAGAGGAATTGAGGAAAGGGATGGTAATAGTTTCGGAGCTTATAAATGTTTAAGATATTCACCATTTGAGAATGTTCTTGCTCCTCTGATATTTGGAAGCCGTTTTGTTTGTTGATTTCTCTTTGCGGGAGCAACTACCATATAAAGGTCAATGGAGTAAAACTACATACACACACACACATATACACTTAAAAAATTGTGAATTTTTTAAGACCTTTATGTGCAAACCAGTTTTTGAAAAAAAAAAAAGGTGCCTAGGGAGGCACCTTCCATATTGCAGTGGAACCTCCAGACTTGTCAAAAGACAAATCTGAGTCAAGGTGCAGTTGACAGCATTTTATTTAGGAAATCAAGATCGGTGCAGCAAGAAAACCAATCGTGAAAGCTGCTTAGAGGCCAGTGGTTTGCAGGCAGTTTTATCAACAGAAGAAGGAAGTTGGCTAGACTTTGTTGTATTGGAGCCGGGACCTGTCAGCTTTATAGTGTTGAGTTAGGTGTAAGTGGGGCTTTATTTTCAATTGGGCCAGATGCTAAACTTGAAGTTTAATTGGCTTTTGGTGTTGAGAGTCTTGATAGGGACTTCCTGAAGAGGATATTTGTCAAATAATTGTGTGCTGGTTCAGGGGCTCTAATTGTAGTGCTGCTTTTGAGAAAACTCAGGAGCTATTTTTTATTATTTTTTAAAAATTGCAATGTAACCAGAAAATTTTAGTGCTTAAATTGCATCTCCATATCCTTGACCTGTCCATGAATCAAGTCACAAGTGTAGAGTTGTCTTGATATATGCCTAGCCATATATATATATATATATATATATATATATATATATATATATATATATATATATATATATATATATATATAAATCCATATACATATAATTCTAACAGAGTTGATAAAATATGGAAGGGAATGATATACTTTATTTTAACTTTCTAAGTATGTTTATTCTTCCCTTGAAGGAGCTTTAAGGAAACATATATCAAACCCAATCCCGTCTTAATTCATTTCTTTGCTATAATTTATGACACTAAAGGCATGCTTCAGACCTCTCAACAAAATGCAAGAGTGGCGCCCAGTGGTGCCCGCTGCTTGTTATTTCAGTTTACTTAATCACTTACAGTGGACCCATAATCATTGGCCGTGCAAGGATTATGATGGGACTGAAAGAGAATAAGCCTTAGTCCCTTGCCGATCCATGTGACGGCAAACCCTCTAACACTCTTAGCACTCATTAGGTTTTTGAGGGCCTTAATGGAATGCTTCCTCCCAGCCACATTGAAAGGCACTCTAAGGTTCTCCTCTCCCTGCGATTCCTAAATTACTCAGTCTGAGATACTCATTTAAGACCAATATCAATCACCTTGGTGGGGAAGGGAGAAATGTTAAAAGGAACCATTTGGAATACTGTTGGGTTTCTTCATTTGATTAGCAGAACAAGTCCAGAGAAAGAGAACATTGTGGGAACTGGCATTTCCAGGCTTTTTTTTTTTTGGAAATGTTTGTTGCTTTCAAGGTCTCCCTTTCACTGTGATTTATAGATCTGCTCTATTCATCGTATTGCTCAGCAGGTAAAAACTACACAGGTACATGCAAACACACATGCACCCTCCCAAGTGCAATCATTAATTTCCAGAGGCTGTGTAATCAATGGATCATCCCATAAATAAAAATGACAATAATAAAGATAATTTCTAACCGATCCATTTAAAGTAGGTAAACCTTAAAAGAAAAAGTTCTAGAGAAATGTAAGCCAAAGATATGGAAAAATTGGTTTGAAATTCTAGTCAGTAGGATCAAATGGTTGGGGGAATTTCCCAGGGTAGGCAAGTCTTTCAACACATCTCAAACAGCATCAAGTGAGTTCCTACATTCCCTGTCTACTTCCAGGATTAGTCCTGAAGGGAGAAACATAATTCAGAGAAAATTCTCTGCTTGTATTTACCTTCAGTTCTCCCTGTACAACTGACATCAGTGTTTTTTAGCTGGTTAGGGCTAAATGCGGCTTCAGTTGCACTCTGTCTTGGAGAGGAAAGATAAAAGGAAAAGGCATATAGGGCAGGTTTACAAAGGAGAGCATGTAAATATATCTTTAAAAGTCCAGAAGATATTTTTATTTTGTTTCATTTTTCAGAAAGTAAAATCTTCTCTTCATCACGTGGCAACTGTTCAAATTGTGTCAAAGGTACTATTTTAGTTAGTGAAATCTCAAAAGAATTTCTGTTTTATCCACAAATAACCTAGATGTTAATTCTGCCCTCGTAATGTAGGTGAAAATATTTATGTTATCCTTCTCCTTTCCTTACAGCAATTTCTCATTCCTGATTAGTCAATGCTCTAAGTATGAAATTTACTAATTTTGGAATTTGGTATGGATTCTGCCTTCTGGCCTTTTTGGCATCCTACACTATGCTTTATCACATCTCCTGCTCTGCATTGCATTGGTCTCCAAGTCGTTCTCACTTTTGTCTTCCAAAAACTAAAAAAGAAAAGCCAATCTTGGGAAGAATCAATGAAGCCCTTTGAAGGGGTCTTGCATAAAACTTCCATTATTTATTGCTTAGAATTCTACTACTGCATTAGCTTCTCTTATTTTCTCAGTCATCATTCTAACCTCTCCAATCCAACTTTACTCAGACATAAAGAAAACATGATAGATAAATCATTGACAAATCAACTTTTTTTACTTCTTGTATGCAAATTCCAATAGTACCTCCACAGCAAGCTATAATGTTTACATATAATAACGTGGCTAGAATTAAGCTTTTAAAATTTTCTTTTCAGAATAGTACCAAAAATAAAACATGATTATGTAAGTAAACCTCTTTTATGAGATTCAGTTGCTTTTAACATGACCATCAAAAGAACTGTTTCCTGAAAATAATACTTATTTTAAAATTACTTTCTAATTTCTTGGTTACTTTTGAAAGATTGATAACAACTAAATATTTAATTCCCTATGAATTAGTCATACCAAAAAATATTCAAATATATCTATTTATATGTAGTATTGCGGGGTTTCTATTGTATTTAACAATATGGTTGTATATAATAACAATTCTTTGAATAGAAATTTTGAGTAGAATAATGAAATATTGTCCTTTACATTTGTGGACCATTTTTTATTAAAAAATGTAATGAATTACCATTTCAACTTTTATCATTTTAAATGGATATAATGGATTCTTTTGTGAATTACATGCATTCATTTTTAATGGTTTCTCTTTTTTAATTATCTGTATATTTTTGGATATAGAGGTAGGCAAAAATCCCAATTGATATTCTTTATATTACAACTTTGTATTTCCCATGTCATTTACAAAATAAACTCCTTTTCCACTGCAGAATCTCATCAACTTTAGAACTATAATTCATAATTTATTAATTCCTCCTGAAAAATTCTTAAACTGCAAATATGAAACTCAGTGTCTACTAAACTCTTGCCAGTTAAGTGAAATGTGTAAAGAATAACCAATATAAAAAATACATCATTTATTAAATAGGCAATGGATCTATTTTTGTGCAACTTCACAGAACATAAGGCATTAATTATTTTGTTATTATTTTAAAAATATGTAAAAGTATGGGATGATTTAAATCAACACTAATCCAATAAGCCTTATAAACGTATCTCTGTGCCATTAACTAAATTTCAAGTAATCAAAATTTTCCCTCAACAATTGGGGAAAAAATTAACCAACTCACACTCGTATGCATTGAAAATAACCTACTACAGAGATGTAATAACACTTAAAAAATAAACTTTCATCAGTAAGTACAGTCAGTGCCTTTTTGAAGCTCAACAAAGAGCTGGAACTATTTGGAAGACAAAGATAAAGACATCCTCCTTCATCTTCCAGCAGTCCTAATTTAGCTTAAACTAAACAGTATTCATGATTAGGGCTGACTTGCACATCTCCTAGAGGATGTTTGCATGCTGGCCTTGGATTGTTTTGCATTATCTCCTGGACAAGCAGTCGTCTTCTTGAAGGAGAAAGGCAGGGGTACAAGTTTGGCTCAAAAGTCAGAACTCAAGAGTTCACAGAATATTTTGATTTAGATCTAATGGGGTGTGGCATTAGTGCATATGATTTATCTCCAGCCTAGGGCTCACCTGGAATTCTGATTTCTATGGCATAAGAAACTCGTAAATAAAAACTCAACAGAGATATTTCAACTTATAAGTTCTTACTCTTTAGGATAAATTGACAATGACTTTCTAAGGCATAGGCTGTATCATTCAGTGACGGGATGAAATTCAGCTCAGGAGTAGGTGGATGCACCAATCCTTCTCTGAAAGAAACTTTGAAAATGAAAATTAACTCACTGGAGTTCAACTTCCTAAGGCAATAGAAAAAGGGACCTAAATAGACCTTGCAAGAATTTTCTATGCATTAAGATTTTCAAACTGAGTGAACAATTCCCAATTTTTGTGAAAATTGATTAGATTTCAAACTATAGAATTTTGCCTTGTAGATCTATTAATACTGATTCTATAAAATTACTTTGGTGTTTTTAAATTCCTCAGTCCTTATTTACCTTAAAGACTGGAAAGAAGCTCGAGAATTTTAGGCATAGAGATAAAACAGGAGGAAAACAGCAAGAGTCAAGCCAGTGAAAAATAAAGACTTTTTTAACCCTAATTGTGATTAATGACAGGCTTGACTGTAACAGTGTAGATGATGAATCATCTGAATGACAACTATTTTTGGGCAAATTAATACAAAAACTTTGCTTTAGTCCAAAAGTCCTGGGAAAGAAATGAAGTAAATTAGCTAAGGTCACACTAGCTAAGGGTAAATGGTGCTGATGGGGTAAAGCTCAGTCTGAGAGGAGATGGAAGCTATTATTACTGCTTACTGCATCCACTCAATTCATGTATACTTGATGCAGCACTTGCTGTGTGTCTGGCATTGTGTTCAAACACTGAAAATCCATAGAAAATGTTGTTCGCCACTCTGTACCATGCAATCTGGTTGAGGATACAGAGTAGCAGTTTCTTCCTTCATTACTTCCATTCCCACGAGAAACATGAAATACATGCCTTCCATTCCCATGAGAAACATGAAATACATGCCTACCAGTTTTTAGAACTGTGGTGGTTTGAAGTTATATGTACGCCAGAAAAGCATATTTAAACATCTAATCCATTCCTATGGGTGTGGTCCCATTGTAAGTAGGGCCTTTTGATGAGGTTACTTCAGTTAGGGTGGGACCCTGTTTGGGTTGGGTCTTAATTTTCTTACTTGAATCCTTTATAAATGGGATGGAGAGAGAGAGAGAGAGAGAGAGAGAGAAAGAGAGAAAGAGAAAGAGAGAGAAAGCCACAGAAAAAAGCTTAAGCTAAAGGTAATGAAATCTGGAAGAGAAGCAAGAGACCAACAGATGCCGCCATATGCCTTGCACGGTGGTAGAGGAACAAAGGATTGCTGGCAGCAGATCTTCTAGAAGAAAGTATCGCCTTGATGATGACTAGATATGGACATTTTCTTGACCTCAAACTGTAAGTTAATAAATTCCCATTACTTTAAGGCAACCCATTTCTTAGTATCTGCTAAGCAGTCTATGAAACTAAAACAGGCCCAGAATATACAAAATCCTGGAACTTGTCCAGGAGCTTCCCAGGATTGGAGATATAAATTATTCAAAATAAGGAAGTATCAGTCTGAAAGATAAGCATATTATTGTGATCATGGCAGAACAAGAAATTAATATTAATTAAGCACATATTATCTGACAGATTCACCACCTGACATAGAAATATCTATTAAGCACAACAGTCAGGAAGTAGTCCAAATGCTGAAAAAACACCATTCTTAAAATATTCAATGTCAGCAACTTATAGTTAAACAGATGCCAAGTTTGATCAGAAATATTACATGAAATTGGTAGGAAAAAGATCATATATTTCCCTTAAATGTTCCTTATACACAATAAATCCTTACTATCCTAAAAATGTAAAGTATGTTTAACCATTTATTTTTAGAAGAGTATGTAAATGTTTTTACTTACCATTCACTGAAGCAATATGAATAATTATTCTGAGATGCTATTTAGGAAATTTGCTGATCATTTGCATTAATTAAAATGGGAATCTATATGTGGTAGTAGTACTATAATTTAACTTAGTATTTTTATAAGTATTGGCAAAACATCCATGCCTTTCAGTATAACTCCTTAAAAGGGATAAAACCGGTTAAAAATATTCCCAAGTGTACTTAGTTTTTCTCATAATATATAGAAATAATTAAAATAAAATCTTGCCATATATTTGTTCACATTGCTTCAATCAATGCTCTGCCAGTTATTAATTATCAGCTCCAAGTCCAGGTATGTAGTAATCACTAATAGCCTAAAGAGATGGCATGTCATTATAGTATATGAATCATATATGAATACAGAATTACATGTAGAACTTATTGCATCCAGCCAATGTCTATACTCTTGTGCCTGGTAACTATTTTTAACATAATTATAATTTCCATGTTGTGGGGAAAAAACAGACTACACAGTATTAACCCCAATAGTGTCATAGACCCTGGAGTTTTGTTCCATTAAATAATATTAATAGTATGTCTTTTAAAAAGAATAAGCAAAAGGAATAATGTACATTAAACACAGTGATAGAAGAGAGAGAATGGGATACATAAAACCAAAGGTTACAGATTCAATTATTGATTAGTAATAAATTATCAACAGCTTAAAAATAATCATTGAAAGTTACAAAGGAATATTAACTAATCAAAACAGTCAATACTAATTAACCAAAAATTTGTTCTCATCATATAAGTATACACACTTTTTATATTCTTTAGGTTCCATGTCAAGTGATACCCATTTTAAATTCACACTCTGATTCCTTGGCCTCTGAGCTATTATAGAACTTTTAGCAAAGACCTCAAAAATTACAACTTTGATGTAAATAGTTTTCAAATATTTTGTAGTTTCAAGCAACCTATTTTCCAAAAGAACATGTAATAATTGTGAAAGAATTTTGTTTCTTTAACCATTCCTTTGCTGAGTATATACTAGGCATTCCAAATATAATGGTCAATTATTTGATAATTATACATGTTAAAATGGAAACATATACTCGGCTGAATAAGAAAGAGTTTATGATATCTTTGACTGTGAGCTACAATTATGGTTTATTAATCTCTATTTTTATTTTGCAAGTTGAATTTTGCAACATTTCCAAATTCTCACAATCCAATTTTTGAATAAGTTTCAATGAATTTTTGAGACATATGATGCTAGAAATTGCAATGTATCAAAATCGTCCTTCTTCTAAGTAGTCCTAAAAAAGCTTCCATAAAACTTTGGAATGATATCACCAGAAGCTAATGTTACATTTATCACCTCTTGTAAATACATGGAGAGGCAAAAAACACCATGTTTTCTCCCACAAGAAACAAACCACAAACATTTCATTTCAACTTACTGTATTTCTAACCAAATTTTATATTAATTTGAAACAGGAGCACAAAATGATTCAGGACTATTATGGACACATTGAACAGACTTCTACAGCAGTGGATTTTCATCATGCCCCATTCATTAAATGCTATATTAAGAATATTCTCACTATTTAAGAAATGATTCAGAAAAATTCAGTTTTGCAAGAGTCTAATAAGAAGAACCCTATGGAAATTTGCAAAAATATTACCCATTAGATTCATATCAAATACAATGGCATCTTTATAAGTTCATCTCTTTATTAGTCATATGAAGAAATATGTGATGGGAAATGCATCACTAAGAAAATACTGGGTTTCATCAAGCTGATGAAACAAAGTTAAGCCATGCGCACCTATATATGTGCATTTGCTTTATAACTAAATTTTTTTTCATGATTTCATGGAGATATTTCTCTATTAAAATTAGAGGCAAATCTAAAGGTTGATCACTCATCTTGGAACTTACCTTATATGGGTGATTATGAGCGTCGTGGAGGGAATGAAGAAGTCATCCACTCTGTCAAATTGCTTCCCCACTGGCTGTGTGTGGATTGTGTGATGAGGCACATTGCTGCTGGCCAGGGTTATGACCTAAACAGAACATATTGTGTTACCAACCTCTCTAAGTCACTCATCTAGCTGAATAATGTAAGCTTTAATTTTATTTAGAGATAAAATAAATCTCTTTCTGGTAGTTCTTTCCATAGACTCTGTTGTGATTCTCAAAATTGGTATTTTAAATAACAAACCGAATCCTGTAATTGTTTTATTAATTCAATAAAGAAACTCCTATTTCTGTAAAGAAATAAAGAATAAGAAAAAGATTTCCCATAAATAATTTATGCATAAAATATAAAATAAATATGGATATAGGCTGTATTATAAAAATATTAACCTTGCCAATCAAAAAGAAAAAAAAACATAACTGTATAAGATATGTAAATGAAATATTAGTGACAAAAGCCTTCCTATAGAACAGATCTGGCAACCTAAGATTGAAACCTCCAAAATAAATCATATGACCTATTTCAGTATTTAAGAATCTTAGAATAGATAACTTTCTTTTCCTGTAAGTTTTTTTTTTTTTTTTTTTTTTGGCATGGGCAGGCTCTGGGATTCAAACCTGAGTCTCGGGCATGGCAGGCAAGAATTCTGCTTTTTCCTATAGGATTTAACATAAGTGATTTAGATAAGAAAGATTTAATTATATAAGTTTCTTCTTTCTAACTGTTCAACATGAACTGGTTTTAAATTTTTGTAGACCATTAAAGAAAAGATCAGTATATTTAAACTCTTTTATTTCTCATATCCTACACTAAATTCTATGAATGCTTCCTTCAGATTTCTCGTAACTTCCCGTGTTTTCTATTGTCCTGGCTGCACACCCATTATGCCGTTTTGGCCTTGTAAAAGGCCTTCCTGCCTTCATTTTTTTGCCTTTTAATATTTTCTACTTATGGCCACCAAACTAGATTTCCTTTTGGATGATTTTACGTTCAACAGAGTTTCCTCCTTTAAAACTAAGTGTCTAGAGTGGGTCACAGTGGCTCAGCAGGCAGAGTTCTCGCCTGCCACGCTGGAGACCTGGATTTGATTCCCGGTGCCTGCCCATTCAAGGGAAAAAAAAAAACAAGAAAGAACACTTGAGTGGCATTCTTTGTTTTTTATGACAGAAGTAAATAAACTTTTAGTTATTTTTTTTTGTTTTTTTTCCCTGAAAGTCCAATTTTGCTTCATTCAAATGACTATACTCTTACTGCATTCCACTGGAAATTGTTCTCTTAGTTCAAATTATTGTAACAGGGAAGATACGATGTGTTATGATGCAGTTAAAAACTAAACACATCAAAAGAAAAAAATAAATAAACCTTTAAGTCTTAGTGGCTTAGGAAACAATGATTTAACTTCCACACCTTACTTTCCCAGAGTGGTTTGTCAAGGTTACCACTCACTGTTTTCACTGAGAAACTCAGCCTGAAGGAGCACCATAAATCTTGAATGTTTCCACTCACACTGGGACTCATGGCCCAGAACTAATCACAGAGCCTCCAACTAACTGAAACGGGACGATTAAATGCCCAGAAGAGTAGAGAACCCAAAATATTTGATTTAAAAGTTTTAAAGATGCTGCACATATTTTATTAATAAAGAATATCAGTGAAAAAGTTGTCACTAAATTTTAGTCACTGATATCTATATGAATTTAATATTGATAAATCAGAGTAATGAGGAGTCAACTCTCCCTGCCCTTTCATTGTCTTAAAGAAGTATATTCCTCTCAAAATCCATTTACATGCATTTGAAATAATAATAATATTATTAATTGCATAATGGTAGCAATATTATTTACCAGGAGCAAATGTGCCATTAAGTGTTCTAAGTAGTTTTCAGGCATTCCCCTACTGAGCATTCACACAGTGCCATAATGGAGGTACCATAATCCCAACCTTACAGAGAGTTCTATCATGTAACAACCCCTGGTTCATCCCCAATGAAATTGTCATGCCGACTCTCCATAGGTCATGCCTTCCACCACTAAAAGCCAACATGCCCCATTGCCACATTAACTGGTTTTAAACTTTGTAGTCCCTTAAAGAAAAGATCATTACATTTAAATGATCTTTTATTTCCCATATCTTACACTGAATTCTATGAATGCTTCCTTCAGATTTCTCATAACTTCCCGTGCTTTCTATTGTCCTGGCTGCACACTCATTGTGGTGTTTTGGCCTTGTAAAGGGCCTTCCTGCCTTCATTTTTTCCCTTTTTAATATTTTCTACCTGTGGCCACCAAACTAAATGCATGGAGCCTACTTCCCTGACCATAAACAACGTGTAAGAACTTTATTTCATGTTGTTTCTCAGGGTTATTTTCTATCCTCATTGTTGGGCACTGCAAAAGATATATCAATTCTATACTATGTGGTTTAAAAACTCACCATGATTTTAGAACAGCATTTCTCACACTTTCATAATACATTGAAGACTTTTTAAATTTTATTTTATTTTATTTTTTGCATAGGCAGGCACTGGGAATTGAACCCGGGTCTCCAGCATGGCAGGCGAGAACTCTGACTCTTGAGCCACCATGGCCTGCTCCATGGAAGACTTTAAAAAAAAAAATTAAATTATCCATGATAAATCTTTGAGAACTCATGTGCAGACACTAATGAGAAAATCACTGCCTGGCAAACTCAAAATGATGACAGTTTATGACTTTTGTTAATTAGTAATATATTATCACAGAAAATATGCATTTTGTTTTATAATGGGCAAAGATATTTAGATTGGATTGCACCCAAATGAATGCACAAAATGGTAATTTAAGTAGAACTTGCAGATCCGTGAGAAAATGCCCTTGCACCTTCAAGGGCCAATGGATATCAGTATAAAATAGAAACACATATAAGTTATGTTTTGGGGCAGATGTGTTAACTTCCTAGTCTTAATCTAGCATCCACCTCTTCCCAGTCTAATAGTCCCACTAATAAGGCACAGGGATATTACAGCCAAAATAAAAGCTTATACATATTTCTGATTTTAGTGTATACAATGTCTCCAAAGGAAAATTTGTTTCTGTTTTCAAACGTATCTTAAATTCCATTTCTTTGTCAGGAGACTTCCTGATAATCCTGTTGGGAGACAGCTATTCCTGCATATTTTCACATTTCTGCACAGCCTGGGCTTTATGAGCAAAGGGCAGTGGCAGACTTGATTAAAGGATGATTGCATAGCAAAAATTCATTGAAAGCTAGAGATGGTTTACTGGAGAGATTTAAAGACTTATCTCTACACAGCTATTAGTTTATATCCCAGGTTTCAGACACATTCCTCCTCTCCCAGGAGAAGATTTGCATTCATTCCAGAGCAAAGATTTCCCTCTCTCCAGAGGGAAGGATGACAATGTGCCAGCAGCTTACAAAATTTAAACTCATAATCTTAGGTCCAATTCCTGTAGTGCCACCATCTTGCACGCTTAGGCAAGATTCAGCTCCTTACCACGTCACTTCCTGGGGATTGAGGCTGAGGAATGGGCACTAGTCTGCTCCTTAAGTACTAAGTGGTTCATTCTTTGATCCAGAGACCCCATGTTCATCTGTTTATCTATCGATCTGTCAATCTATCAACCATATATACAAACCATAGATAAATAACCTTCTTTTATGTATTATTTTAAAGATAATTCTCAACCTACATTGTATTTTCTGTTTTCAGGAATACCTTACGATTGACTCCCATACCGCAAGTATTAAAAAAATAAGTAGTAAATCCCATTAGCTTAATTTTTATTAAACATTCAGAAAAAAAATATGGATAATATATGGGATGCTACTTGCAACTGCTAGAAAATCTAGTTTCATTTTTTTTTCTATATGATCTCAGAGGAGTGTACCTAAACTGCTAAGTGAAAATATTATAACCCTGGCAAAGTTATTCATCTATCTACATCCCATTTACCAACAGAGAGAAGGAGAGGTGACACAATACTAAAGTTCATATTTTGAAAATATATTACTTTTTTTTTAAGAACTTAAGAAAATCTTTGTAAACTGTGTTCTTTACAAAGCTAAAGGTACTAAAAGAATTTATATACATTTTTAAATTGGCACATGTTCAACCGTTTTATTTAACTTGTCAAGATTACACATAAATACAGAATATCAAATAACAAAGCCCATTTACCACATTGCGTGGATCATTATAACAAAGGTTCTGCTCCACCCAAGAAGAGGCTGACTCTATCTCCCCTCCCGAGTCTGGCAGACAATGTGACTTGCTTGGATAAAGAGCCTGTGATGGCAGTTACTTTGTGAGATTTCTAGAACCCAGATGAAACCGGCCTTGCAATTCCACTCTGTCTTTTGAAATCTGAAGCTGCCATGCTGTGAATATGCCAGTTTAGAGTTTCCTCAATCACATTCAAGAGACCCAAGGCAACTGCTGACCACTGCTGATATGTCCCCGACATGGAAGTGAAGCCATTTTGTGCCCTTATGTCCATCTATATGCCTACTGCCATGTAAGTGATCCTAGATGAGACTTCAGGAGAACGTCCCACATTCCCAAACCACAGACTTGTGAGTGATAAAAAGGTCGTATTTATTTCTTATTTAACTCACCAAGTTTTAGCATGGGCTGATTTTCAACAATAGATCACTGAAAAGGTATACCGTATTATATTTGAATGTTTCAAATGACAGATTTCTAGTGAGATATAAAATTATTATTCAGATAGCTCTTTTAAAATATTTGATCTCCATAGACCTATCACCTATAAGCTAAATATTCTAAATATTGCAATACAGAAATTACCTCAATCATTAAATATATTGGTAGTGAATGCTGATTTATTTCTTTTTTAAAGGTTGCATTCGACAGACTTAATTGCAATCTGGTCAGAGGTTAATAATTCAAGGTTTGGAAAGCAGAGTTATAGCCAAGGAGGCAGTATCTCCAGGTAGTTTAAACAACAGTATAAACCACATTTACAGGGGTAAACATTTTGTCTTAAATCCTTCTCCATTTCCTCTCAAACTTGTAATTCCAGAAATCTATAGATTGTGCCAAAGGGTCATTGTGAAAATCCATGCACTTTTTTTTTCTATTATCTCTCAAGTTTCACAAAAACAGCTTGACAGTAGAAGCAAATTCCACAAAAAATGACACCATGGATTTCCCAATTAGACAGAAGGAAATGCTCAGATATTAAAATTCTATTGCTTTGAAGAAAAATGGAGATCTGCTTTGACACTCATTTTTAATTCTGGTCATCTCACTTGTTCACATGCCCCATACCTCCACTGCCAGAAACGTTTTAAAAGCAGAAACTGAAATGGGAAAATCCTCATAAAAAGAGTTAGAAGTAAACTATTGAACAGCAAAATGTGACTTTTTTTTTGATAGAATCCCTTTGTCAGGGTTATTCTTCATAAATATTGCATGCTTTATAAATATAACATTTCATGGATATCATCTAAAATTTTCTGCACTCAATAAAGGACTTGATGATCAACATTTTTTCCAATTTCACTGCCCATCTAGTTGTGATTGAAGAGTCAGTTTTCAGAGGAAGAGTATCATTGATAGTCATAAATAGCCAACAAGCCATCTGATGGTTTAAGGATCATTATTTTCTCTGATATGCTCAGATGTTCTTACCTGTAGAGTCGGTGAAGTCTTTTCCATGGTGCCCCAGCTTAGCACCCAAACTTGGTCGTGTGATTTGTCATAGTGCAATTTAACTGGGACAGGGTCTGTACTCACTGCCTGTAATAAATAAGAATTGAAAGAAATATTTTCAACTGAAACTATTCGTTTAAAAGTAGTCCAGAAATTATCAGGGAAGCTAAGAGTTGAGATATCAGATTTAAAATTTATGTTGCCAATTATCTAATTTTCTAAGCCAACATTCGATTAATTTGGAAATACTGTACTTTCCTCAGAGCCTCATTTTTATTTCATCAGATGAACCATCGTATACAGTCTTCTGTTTACTCAGTATCCATCTAAATGATGAGCCATGAAAAAGTTATTTAGGAACTCAAGATATAAATGTGTGCATTTTAAAGAATTGTTGAATATAGGTGATGACTATGTTTCTACTCTTAGGGTTTTCCATTTGACTGCTGATTATGGTATTCAATCATCTATAAAATTAAAAAGCCAACAACCTGATATGTGGTTATAACACTAATAGCTATCTTAATGAGAAAGCCAAAACTACACAAAGAAGGAAAAGCAGTTTTGTATTTTTTTGCTGTTGTTTTTGGACCATTCTGGACATGGTAAATGTGTTTTTCTGCTAATATTTATAATATTTAGAATTTACTTGAAGCAAATATCTCAGAAAGCAAATTGCCACCAGGAAGTTATTTCACTCACCTGAATTTTAAGCTTTTTATACTACAAGTTCACACCTTTTAAAAGTATTTTCTCTTGTTAGTTATTTTAATCTATTTTCTAATTTTATAACATAAAACAGATTTTTTTCCAATAGAATGATCTTTACCCAATATTAAAAGCATTTTTTCCAAAGCACCATTGAATATCCTTAGAGAATTTTCCAAGCCATAATTCCTAATGTAATGTCCTTCTCCATAGATTAATAAAAAGCCAGCTACAGTGGTGGCTGAACATAAGGAAATTCATAATTTGACTAAAATGTTCGGTAATTTACTCTTACTAATACGAGTCTCTTCTAAAACCTTGGCCTGCATTCACCTACTTAAAATTTTAAACTGGCTTGGATTACTGAAATAATACAATTTAAACTTGTCTATACCACTGAATCAGTGACCTCGCCCCTTTCTTCCTGCCTGACAACCGTGATATAATTCTGACATTAGGAAAGAACACCTGGCAGGGATGCGAGCTCCCTTGAGCAATGCTGGGAACCCAAACCAATACCTCCTCCCTTTGTTGGGCAAATACTAAGTGCCCCAGCCTTTTTTAGCTGTGAAAAGTGGCCTTGTGTCTCATACTTTAGTCTATGTAGAGGCTAATATGGTAGGTGATTTATGAGAAAAATGCTGCATTTTGTCAAAAGAGACAGTCACACAAGAAGCTTTCACTTCCTCTTTCTTCTTTCTTTGACTGCTGTCACAGAATATTAAGGATGGAGTTTCCAAAGCAATTTCTGAGGCCATGAAACAAAACACTTAAGAAGGAAAAGATTTAGGTACACAGAAGGAGAAAATTAAGTAGTCTGAATTCTTGCTAATAACTTTGAGTAACTGTACAAACTTAGAATGACTAACCCTAGACTCTGTGCTTTTTTGGGACAATTGAATCATTTTATCATTTAAAGTAGTCTTCAAACGAATACCAGCAGTTTCATTTAAATTTCTCCATGTACTGACCAGTGATTCTAATATCTATATTGCAAAAGAGCTATCATTAATCATTAAACTGATAATCAAGCACTAAGGTTTCTTGGATGATTCTTATTCTCCCTTTCTTATGTTAAATTTGGGTTATTACAACAGTCAGGCTGTTTTGCATGCTGCTTAATATGGAACTGTCTTTAGGTCCTTAAAACTGTTAAAGATAAACTGGCTCAAGGCAGATAAGAAAAACAACAAAGCAACAAAAGATCTCATTCAATTGTTAGAATAACAGGAAAATAAGAACAAAGATTTTTAAATAACAGAATAATTTGGATAAAAGTTTCCTGCTTGCCAGCATTCATAAGGTACTTTTCTTTTCAGCAAGCCGTACCACAGATATCATTTTATATGGCCATAACACAACCTATTTGTTATGTTAATACCCACATTTAACTGAAAAAGGGAACTGGGATTCTGTTTTGCCAGTGGTTGTCCAACTAATGACCAGTGGCTCAGGTTTTATAGTCTGTCTTCCTTCCCAATCTGAAAGCTCTCTGCATATGAATGAACTTCCTTCCTTCTAACCCTTCAATGCTCATTTCATCCCTCAGATGTGTAGCTATGCTGCACTCTTATTTATACCTCATGTATAAGAAACATTCTCTTGGGCTTTCTCCTTGGGAGGATGGAAAGAAACCATGGGTCTCAGGTATATGCAGCATCCTCTCTTGAAGCTGTACCTTAGAGGAGAATCATTGACAGGCAGCACACATCATGCTTATGAGCATGGATTATGAAACCAAACTTGAAACCTTAGTTCCTTCACTAAACTAAAAAAAAAAAACATTACCATGGAAAGTCTCTAAGCTTTTCGGTGGCTCACTTTCCTCTACAATAAAATGGAGACAATAATAATAACTCCAAAGGGCTGCTGTGAACAGTAGGTGAGTCAGTAAAAGCAAAGTGCTGAGGGCATGCTAGGTACATATAAGTACTATGGATCTATTATTACTCTCATTAGAAAGACTGATAGAACTGGGGATATTTCCATGGTGTTTTCAAGTTAGAGATGCAATATGTTTAGCAAATGAAGAATCTGGGACTTAAATGAGAGAAGTAAACAAATGCAATCTTCGACTTTGAAGAATTTGCAGTCTATAGGGGAGAGAAACATTTAAAATAATTTGATGCATGTCACAAAATAAAAGTAAGGACCAAGCTGCAAAAGTTCAGACAAAGAAGTACAATGCAAGAGGAGGAGTAAGAGGCAGATGTGATATTTCAATTTATCCCTAAAGTATTAATATTTTTATAAATGTGAAGTCAAGGACTATTTTTTAAAGTTAAACTTTACAGGAGGTTTTAGAAGGTAGTCCCATCATTAATGGTCTAGAAATAAATGAGAATACACATATTAAAGAAAATAGTCATCAATTTTCAAAACAAATTTAGAATTTGACCAATATCTGCTCAATGGTCTCCAAACTTTAGACAGTGCATGCATTGGTGATTTTTAAAAGTGTGCCATTAAATATGCATACTTGTGCATTTAAATGTTACATAACATAATACTCTACCAATATATTTTCCACTGTAAAATATGTTTTTATATAGAAATTTAATGGGATAAAAATTAAAATTAAATTAAATGAGAAAAAATATCTTTTTATCTTATTACTAATGGTTCAAATTTCTTTTTTCTTGATTTTAATTTTAATTATTTTAATCAATAAGTATAAAAATATTGCAAAGAGACAAAATATTCATTATATTTTACCGTATTCCCTTAACACTTTGTGTTTCAGAATTTCAAAGTTTGGTCCTAAGTTCATTTTATATTGGTATTTGGTTACCGAAGTTCCCCAGAACTGAAGAAGACATGCAGATCAAAATGAAAACAAATACATCTGACACACTGCCCTTGAAAAATTTTTAACAAATTGGAAAAATCTGTTTGCAAGTTTTTTCAGTGTGTAAAATAACACATTTTACAGAGGGAACATTTCACGATTTTTAGTAACAAAATCAAGTAACAAAGACAGAAAGTTTTCCAGACATCTATTTTCTAAATATCATCTCTGTGCTGGTTTGAAAGGAAGTATGCCCCCTAAGAAAAGCCATGTTTTGATATAAATCCCATTTCTTAAAGGTAGAATAATCTCTATTCAATACTGTATGTTTGAAACTGTAATGAGATCATCTCCCTGGAGATGTGATTTAGTCAAGAGTGGTTGTTAAATTGGATTAGGGGATGACATGTCTCTACCCATTTGAGTGGGTCTTGATTAGTTTCTGAAGTCCTATAAAAGAGGAAACATTTTGGAGAATGAGAAATTCAGAGAGAGCAGAATGATGTAGCCCTGAGATGCTGAGAGTCCACGAGCCAGCAACCTTTGGAGATGAAGAAGGAAAATGCCTCCCGGGGAGCTTCATGAAACCAGAAGCCAGGAAAGAAAGCTAGCAGATGATGCCGTATTCGCCATGTGCCCTGAGAAGCCCTGACTGTGTTCGCCATGTGCCGTCTCACTTGAGAGAGAAACCCTGAACTTCATCGGCCTTCTTGAACCAAGGTATCTTTCCCTGGATGTCTTTGATTGGACATTTTTATAGACTTGTTTTAATTGGGACATTTTCTCGGCCTTAGAACTGTAAGATAGTAACCTGTTAAATTCCCCTTGTTAAAAGCCATTCCGTTTCTGGTATATTGCATTCCGGCAGCTAGCAAACCAGAACAATCTCCATAACCCATTTTTAATAAAATAGAAGATATTTTCCTAATCATTTTTATACAATTAACATTTTTGGAAGAGATAGGTTACACATATTGGTTTTATAAACTGTCTGGTTTTTTTATCATTGAAATCTGCTTGTCTCCATCTAAAGTATCAGTAAATTTAGACCATTTGCTCTTTGTAAGTGAAAAAAAAGGCACTGATTTTGACATTATTTTAAAATTCCTTGCCACGAGAAAATCTTGGAATCTGTGTTATAAAATAATTGACACATTTCTCTTCATTTTATTAATAGGATAGAAAAGTTGCTCTTATCTCATTCTTGACAGCTTCTTTCTCCTTCACCTCTGCTACTCAGCAAATAGAATTGGCTTAACCTTCCAAATAATGATTTCATTGCAACACCTCCCTGCTGTCATCATGAACAGAGTTGCTAATTGTCTCTAACCTGGATTATTGAGGTACTATCTCACATGGTTTCTAACTTCTAACCTTATATTCCTCAATATTTCTCAGCAGAGTAGTCAGAATGACATGTTTTAGAACATTATACAAATCATAGAACTAATCTATTCAAGATGCTACAATGTCTTCCCATTTCCCTCAAAGTAAAAGCCAAAAAGCCCTTAGAATGACAAGGCGCACATGCTCTGACACACTGCAGCCTTCTCTCCTTGACCCCCTCACCTACAGTTCTTCCCTTGGTGTTTCTAGTTCGGACACTCTTGGCATCCTTGCTGGTCATCCAACATGCCAGCCACACTTCTGCCTTTTGGCCTTGGGACCCATTTTGGTTTGTTAAGCTGCCAGAATGTAATATACCAGAAGCAGAATGACTTTTAAAAAGGGAATTTATTAAGTTGCAAGTTTACAGTTTTGAAGCCATAGAAATGTCCAAACCAAGGCATCCAGAGGGAGATACCTTAACTCCAAAGAAAGGAGCAGATGACGTTCAGGGTTGCTCTGTCAGCTGAGAAGGCATAAGGCAACGTGTGCTAGTTTTCTCTCCTCATTTCTTCTCTTCATAAGGCTTCCCTGGGGGCATTTTCCTTCTGCATCTCCAAAGATCTCTGGCTGTGGAGGCTCTATTGGCATTTGGTCTTTTTCCAAAACGGTTCCCTCTTAAAGGGCTCCAGTAAGCATGCCTACCTTGAATGGGTGGAGACACATCTCCATGGAAACCATCTCATCAAAAGTTACCACTCACAATTGGGCAGGCCATATCACCATGGAAACAATGAAAAAGCTCCCACCCAGCAATACTGAATGAAGATTAAAGAACACGGCTTTTCTGGGATACATGATGGCTTGAAACCATCTTTTCCTGGAATGTTCCACCAGATATCCAAATGGCTAGTTTGCTCAATTCTTTCTTATTTCAGATCTCACCTACTCAGCAAGGCCAATCTGACCACCATAAATAATACTGGAACTGGCCTATCTTTGTGCAAGACCCCTCATCCTCAGCTCTCCCCGGCCCACTGACCCTGCTCTACAATGTCACCTTTTTTCCATAACACTTACCATCTTACCTATTACATAGTTTATATTTTAAATTATTCTTAATTTGCATTGTTTGTCTCCATCAGAAAGATTCCAGGATCCAAGAAGACAGGATTTTTGCATCTACTTGGGTCAATGATAACTCATGTATTGAGAACAAGGCTTAGTAATTAGTTGTACTCAATAAATAACGAATTAAATTGTTAGGAATCCCTTAATGTATTTAATGTATTGAACTTAATTGCAAAACTGTACAACCTGCCAAAATTTATTATTATAACTATCATTATTTTATTTAAATAAAAACAATTACATTATGCAGCATATTTATTATGCAGCAGACTTTAAGTATTTTACAAATACTAATACTTTTAAATTAACCCTCACGATAAATCTTTTTACTAAGTTATGTACTATTGCTATTCACTTATTACAAATAAAAGTGAAAAACAGACTGAGTGTGCTGACATTGGTCTCTCCATTTTGTGCAATGCCCATTTTCCCTTCAAGATACATCATGTCCATGGTGTGATACATGATCATACATATACATGAGCTCAGTCCTCCAATGTTTGTCCATATTTTAAAGATTTTTAGTAGAATGTAATATTACTTTTTGAAAGTAAAAGAAATATAAATATATTTTCTAGGAATCTTGCCCCACAAATAGTAACCTTCCACCCCTATGGGTTGCCCACAATCACTTTGGAAACCATTGGCGTATAAGATATTTTTTGCTTCTGCAGCTATCACTCATTTAATTTAGGAAGAATGAAATAAAATAAAAGACAATTTTTAGAAACATATAATTGGGAAAAAGTGTTGGTTATATGATCTTCTTTTACTTCAAAATTAACCTACCTAGAACACTCATTTATTGCTTATTATTAATTCACGTTCCACTACCAATGGTATTTTGCTAGAAAACTTGCTTTCAGACTCTGCCTTGAAGAACCCTATGTAACTGAGAATCACTTGTAGATGCTGATTTGGGTCCCTATTCTAAGAGAATAGGCCTTCTTCTCAAGTTGATTAAACTATTCAATATTTTCAGAAATGAGAGTATCCAAAGAACTTAATATTTTGTTATGGTGATGATTTAATAGTAGTGATTTACATATTCAGGTTCTAGAATTCATATTTCTTGATTTTCTATGAAAATGCTATTATCAGTGTTATAGTATCATGATTGATTAACTTTTACAATATTCCTTTGTAAATTCTAGATGTTAAAAATATAAACAATCATGGGGCAGTGCGATGGTGGTTCAGATGGTGGCAGAATTCTCTCCTCCCATGCCAGAGACCCAGGTTTGATTCCTGGTGCCTGCCCATGCCAATATATATATATATATATTTATTTGTTTTTATTATATAATATGTATTGTCTATTTTTATTATATAATATATATATATATATAATCTATCATGGAAAAATAAAAAGGTAAGTTTTTATTTGGTATAACTTTATAAGGATATTGAGAGAAAATCTCCTTAATTTTTATATTTTGTGCATTGTTTAAGGGTCCAATTTATTTATAGTATGTTGTTGTTTTTTTCCTTTGCTGATGGGTACATCCTAACTCCCTGATAATTCCAAAATGCATTGTGTTGCCCAAATTCACCAATATTTCTTGAAGGGTAAAAACACATGAAAAATTTTAAACACATGTCACAGTGGTCATTGACCAGCTGCATCGTTAATTTCTATAAAGCCGACTTACTCTGTAAAGATGAAACACTGATAATAACAACAATGATACATGAAAGTCATGGTTTAGTCTGACATTAAGGAACAGTGAAGCACAGCTTGTTTATCAGTCTGACAAGGAGAGCACCAGCTGGCTAATTAAGTGAATCTAATTTAAACTAATGATGCAGATTCTCAAGATAATATGCTAATAGCTGGAGGAAGACTGTTGATAATACTTAAGGGTACTCCCGAGGTGTTACGGGAAGAACTTCTGCATCCAAGCAGAACTGGATTTCGGTCCACAGATGACAAAATGAGGTCAGTTGTTTACTAGTTCATCATTCATAAAGGAAAACAACACATCGCCTGATGTCATTCTCAAAAAAAAAAAATTAATAAGATGAAAACCATAAGTGAAACTGTTTGAAATTTTTAAGGCAAAATTGATGTTTTTCATTGCATTAAAAAAAGGTGACCTTTTATTTTTTAGCTGCACATAGAAATGATTTCAATGCAGCTATCAAAAATAAATATTCCAGTTGTCCCCTAATGTTAGTAATTTATCACAAAGTTAATAAAATCTTATACTGCCAAGAAAATGTCATTTTAATGATAATATGTAGCAAACACAGTTCAAATTTTCAAAATGTTTTGTACCAAACACACATTTAAATGCCAGTCTATGCAGTCAAATACATTCAAAAGAAAAGGTCATAAATATTTTTTTTTCCTTATATGAAGCCAGGATAAAATACTAGAGGCATAAGGCCTACTTCAATTGGACTGAAAAGAGAACATTTGAGAGATTAGATTTAAATAATTGCAGTGCTGTTTTTTGTTTGTTTCCTTTGTTTTACTTTTTCAAGAGTAAAGCATTTTGACTCTGTTCTTCACTCTTCCATTTCTATACCTATAACTATCTCTCGTATTTTCTATAGCGTTTTGAAGATAAATAGTAATCTTAAATTCTTAGTTGTCTCTGTATAAAATGGTGAGGTTAGAAATAAGTAAGCAGGGGTATGGTAGTTTGAAACTGTTATGCCCCCAAGAAAAGGCCATGTTCTTTTAATTCATTTCTGTGGGTGCAGAACTATTGGAGGTGGGACCTAGTTTTTTATTGCTAATATATATTTTTTTCTTATTTGAAAATTTTTAGGTTTATAGAAACATTTCAGGTTTATAGAAAAAGAGTTCCCCTATGCTCCCTTCATGCACACATGAAATTTTCCTCATTCTTAATATCTTGCATGTGCAATGTGCCGTTCTGAAAATCGCTGAAAAAAAATTGTTATAATTACATTATTAAATATAGTCATAGATTACATTAACATTCACTCTTTATGTTGTATCCTTCTAAGTTTATTTCTAATTTGTATTTAGTAAAAATATCTCATGATTTTCATTTTCATTTCTTCAATGTGTATAAAGTTGAGCAAATTCACATGTGCTTGATGGCCACTTCAATATTTTTTAAAGTAATATCCATTCTGGTCCTTTGACCATTTTTACACTGAGATGTTACCTTTTTATTGTTGAAAGGAAAATGTTCTTTATGTATTCTGGATACTAGAACCCTTAAAAGATATTTGATTTGCAAATATATTCTCCTATTCTGTATGTTGTCTTTTCATTCTCTTTATGGTGTCATTTGTTGCAAAAAAATAATTCTGATGAAGTCCAGTTTATTTAAAATTTCAGAATTCATCATTTGTATTCTGGTGTCATATCTAAGAAGCTATTTACAAATTCAAAGTCATGAGATTTAGTCGATGTATTCTTTTCTAGGTTTTATAGTTTTAGATCTTACATTTAGGTTTTTGGTCCATTTTGAGGTAATTTTTGCATATGGTGTGAGGTAGAGGTCCAACGAAACTATTTTACTAGTTGATATCCATTTGTATCAGCACCATTAATTGAAGAAATTACTCTTTCCCCATTGAATAGACTTGTCGCCTGTCAAAAATCAATTGAACATACATGTAGGAGTTTAATTTTGGACTCTCAATCCTCTTTCATTGGTCTATATATCTATCTTTATGATAGTAGCATTCTATTTTTATTTGCATAACTTTGTAAAATATGTGAAAATAGGATGTATTGGTTCTCCAACTTTGTTCTTCTTTTTCAAATTTGTTTTGTTAATTCTGGGTAATTTGCAATTCCACATAAATTTTAGGATGTTTTTCTTCTATTTCTTTGACTGGGCCATTGGACTTTTGATGGGGATTGTGTTGAAAATATAGATTACTTTGAGGAGTATTGCCTCTTGACATTATGAAGTTTTCAAATCCATGAATACAAGATGTCTATTTATTATGGTCTTCTTGAATATGTTTCAAAAATGTTTTGTAGTTTTTGGTGTACTTGTCTCACAATCCTCCATGTCTGAATTTATCCTAAATATACAGTTATTTTTCAAGCTATATTAAATAGAATGGCTTTCTTAATATCTTTTTCAGACGTTCATTGCTAGTTTATAGAAATAAAATTGATTTTTGTCCATTGAGCTTGTCTCCTGCAACTCTAATGTATTTATTGCCTCTGCTAATTTTGTGGATTCTTTTAGGTAATCTTTACTATCATTATATAAGATCATGACATATGCAAATCAAGATAATTTTTGCTTCTTTCTTTTGAACTATTTAAGTCCTGCAGAAATGTGAAGTTAAATGGCTTTAAGTAGCATAAAATATCAATAGTTGTCCTTTTAAAAATCACCATCCTAAAAGTGATTCCTTAAGTTTGGTTAGTACAATGTGACTAGAAAAATGTGCTATGTATTTTTTGAACATTTTTTTATTATGAAAAATAACATATATACAAAAAGCAATAAATTTCAAAGCATACGATAACAATTAGTTATAGAACAGATTTCAGAGTTTGGTTTGGGTTATAGTTCCACAATTTTACGTTTTTCCTTCTAGCTGCTCCAAGACACTGGAGACTAAAAGAAATCAATATAATGATTCAGAAGTAATGCTTATTTGTTAAATCCTATGTTCCCTTTTATAACTCCATCCTCTCTTTTGATCTTTTTTAAATCATTTATTTTATTATTATTATATGCTCACATACCATGTAATCATCCAAAGTATACAATCAATGGTTCACAATATCATTATACACCTTGTGCATTTATCATCACAACTGACTTTTTTTTCCTTTTTTTTGTGAAAAATAGCATATATACAAAGAAGCAATAAATTTCAAAGCACATCGCAACAATTAGTTATAGAACAGATTTTCAGAGTTTGGTATGGGTTAAACGTCTATAATTTTAGGTTTTTACTTCCAGCTGCTCTAAGATACTGGAGACTAAAAGAAGTATCAATATGATGATTCAGCAAACATACACATTTGTTAAACCCCACCTTCCCTATATAACTCCACCATCACCTTTGATCATTCTCCCACTGTTTAGGGGTATTTGGACTATGCCTATTGTAACTTTTCTTGCTGGAAGAGGCTGTCAATAATATAGGTTAGGGATTTATCTCAGGACTTATCTGGTCTAGGGGCTCATCTGGAGGCTGTAGGTTTCTGGAAAGTTACCCTAGTTCATGAACCTTTTCAGAATCTTATATAATGCTATTGGGTGTTCTTTAGGATTGGTAGGAATGGTTTTGGTTGGGGTTTGGCAGGTTATGTTGGTAGCAATGTCTAAAACTGAAGTGTGCATAAGAGTGATGTCCAGAATAGCCTCTCAACTCTATTTGAACTCTCTCAGTCACTGACATCTTATTTGTTATAGTTCTTTTCTCCCTTTGGATTAGGAGGGCATTGTTGATCTCACGGTGCCAGGGCAAGGCTCATCCCTGGGAATCATCTTGTAGATAGGACCTTTTGATTAGGTTATTTGAATTGAGATGTGACCCAGCCCATTCAAGGTGGGTCTTATTCTCTTACTTAAGTCCTTTGTAAAGGGATAAAACACATAAAAAGAAAAGAGATGAAATTCAGAGAAGTATCCAGAGAAACAGAAAAAATGCCACAGACGGAGAAGCCAGAAGCTGAAGCAATGAAACAGAGGAGCAAAGAATGAGCAGATGTCACCATGTGCTTGCTACCTGGCAGAGGAGCTCAAGCTTGCCAGTAAGCAGTCTTCAAGAAAGTGTTGACCTATCGATGCCTTATAACTGGGACATTTTCATGGCCTTGGAACTGTAAATGTGCAAGCTAAAAAGTCCTCATTGTTAAAAACCAATCCATTTCTGGCACATTACAGATCAGCAGCTTTTGCAAACCAAAACAGATTTTGGTACTGAGAAGTAGATGCTGTGATTTGAAAATACCAAAAATGTTGAAACAGCTTTATAAATGGCCAAGGGAAAATTCTGGATGAATTGTGAGGAGTTTGAATAGAAAAGGCCTAGATTACTCTGAAGACACTGCTGGTAGAAATATGGAGGCTAAAGGTCCTTCCAATGAGTTGTTAGACAGAAACGATGAATATATCACTGTAAACTGGAGGAAAGGTGACCCTTGCTTTAAATTGGCAGAGAATTTGGCAAAGTTGAGTCTTGTTGCCAAATGGAAGGCAGAATTTAAAAGAGACAAGCTCGGATATTTAGCTGAAGATATTTCCAAACTAAATGTGGAAAGTGCAGTGGGGCTTCTCCTTGCAGATTAAAATAAAATACTAGAGGAAAGGAATAAGCTGAGAAATAAAGTCTTGGGTACAAAGAAATCAGAAATTGACAGTTTGAACAATTCTAAGCTTCTGGAAAGCAAGTCCCCAGAAAACAGATTTTCATGTGAGGATTTAACTGAACGTGGAACCAGTAGCCATTTCAGCACAAAGCAGGATTGAAGCTGGAGTTATCCAGAAAGGCTTTATGGAAAGTTCTATTGTCTGAAGGTTAGGACCCCTTTATTTTACATGCGAAACTGAAAAATTTTTTTGCAAGAACTGTACGAATGAAACCAATTTCCAGATTGAACTAAAGAGGACAGAAAAGGGGCATATTGAAAGAAAAATAACTTCAAAGGCAGAACCATGGAAACTTAGGTCTAGAGTGAAGACACCTTGGCCCAGGAGAGCAGATCCACCCATGCACATGGAAAGGATAAGTGTGCCCTAGAGTTTGCAAAGGGTGGGCTTTCCTCCCTGCTGTCCAGGAAGAGAGTTGCCACTCCATGCATGAGAGAGGGTTGAGCACGTTTTGGGAATTACAGAGGCACTGGTTGCCACCACTATTATGGGGAATTGGGCTTTTTCCCTGGAGATAGCAAAGTGTTTGTCTACCACCCTGATGCTGAAGAGGATGGGGCTTAGAATTCTGTTGGCACTCTATGTCAGAAGAATGTGGATCTAACAGCATGATCATCCTGCAGTGCTTGGAGATGTGGAGGCCTTACCTCAGTGTTTGCAGAGCACAGGGTCGCTGCACAAGACCTGGGATTGTGTGGGGTTGCTCCACTATGTCAAGCCCCAAGCACAAAATATCATTCTTTAGATGGTTCTCAGGCATTGAAACCTAATGAAGTATGTTCTGCAGGTTTTCAGAACTCTTTGGGAACATGACCCCTATTTTGTTTAATGTTTCTGCTATAACTGTCCCTCCTTTGTATATTGGAAGCAAATAATGTGTTCTAAGTTTCACGCCCCAGGATAGACCACATCAGTAACTGATTTTGATGAGACTGTTAATACTGTTACTGCAATGATTTAAGGCTTCTGGCTTCTGTGATATTGTGATGAAATGAATGTATTTTGCATATGGAACAAACATGTCTTTTGTGCTAAAGAGGGTGGAGTGTGGTCATTTGAAACTGTTATGCACCCCAGAAAAGGCCATTTTCTTTAATCCATTCTATGGGTGCAGACCCATTGTAGGTGACCTTCTGATTAGGTTGTTTCAATTGAGATGTGACCCAGCCCATTCAAGGTGGGGCTCAATCCACTTATTTGGAGTCTTTGATAAAAAGATAAAACAGATAACAGAGATAAGAGATGAAATTCAGAGAAGCACCTAGAAAAGCTGAGAGACAAAGCCACAGATGGAGAAGTCAGAAGCTGAAACAACGAAATGTGGGAGAAAAGGACCAGCAGATATCTGTCACCATGTCCCTTGCCATCTGACAGCACAGCCCAATCCCACTAGTAACCAGTCTTCAGGGAAGGCATCATTCTGTTGCTGCCTTAACTGGGGCATTTTCATGGCCTTGGAACTGTAAATGTGTAAGCTAATAAATCCTTATTCTTAAAAGTCAGTTCTTTTCTGGTATATTACATTTCATCAGCTTTAGCAAACCAAACCAAGTCAGAGCAAAGCACACAGTCAAGAAGTATTACCTCATTTGGATACAAAAGACTGGCTTTGAATCTGGCCTCAGTGGAGAAAAGAGTTCAAACTGAGAAAAGAAAATTAATCTTGCACTTTGCAGTCCACTATGACTTTAGAGTGTGCTTTGTCCCTGGACTTCAGTGACCCTTTAAATCACAAGTATAGATGTTCTTTTTAATTAGTTTTTGAA